>JAJOZX010001628.1:535000-547500 GCA_023014485.1 Bathynomus jamesi
GTAAGGTTAGTGAAAAATTCACTTAATTTAGAGCTAGCATTTTTGGGCTCTTGTGGCATCAGTGTTTGGGACTCTGGTGGCATCATTTTGGGGCGCTGCGCGTCCTTTCTACTCGTTTGTGGGATGTCGTACGTACAGGGTGTGGTCTGATAGAGAGCTCTCTTGCAATTCAGTTTGGTTGTTTAGATACAAGATTGTTGCATCGTGCAATAGTCCAGGTTGCGTTGTTGTTGCAAGGTTGAGAAAGAAGACCATAAATAGTACCCCTTTGTTTTTATCTTAAATTCATACAACTAAAGCCTAAGGTAGGCCCGCATCGAGTCAGCAACCCTGAGGTAGGACCTAATAGAATCTCAAGTCCGTAAGTTTTAATTTTAGCTTAACTTGGGCTGTAGGTAGAACTGGCCCTTTAGAATTTGGCCGTTCACGGCTCAGCTGAGATTTTGAACCCAACAAATAAATAAAATAACATGGTCCTTCAGAACCGGATTCTAGCCCAAGACTGAGTCAGTGACTATTTTTCGGCAAAGCTCTGATTGTGCAAATTGTAGCCCAAGTTAGGCCTAGACGGGTTGAGTATTATTGAATTAAGGTCCCAGGGTAGAAAGTTTGGTCGCCCAATTGCGAAACTTGGCCAGTCGTCTGTCGTTGTTTTTGGCCTACATTTTACCGGTTTGGTTAATTTTCGGTTATTATTGAATTAAGGTCCCAGGGTAGAAAGTTCGGTCGCCCAATTGCGAAACTTGGCCAGTCGTCTGTCGTCGTTTTTGGCCTACATTTTACCGGTTTGGTTAATTTTGGGTTATTATTGAATTAAGGTCCTGGGGTGGAAAATTTGTTATTCCATACTGGTGTTTGGTTAGTACCCCACCCAGCAATTCAGTTTATTTGAAAGTAAAATTTGCGTTTGATCAGTTTGGTTAAGTATTTCTGCCAATTCAGGTCATTTGGCATTGAGCCCAATTGTTGTTTGCATTGAAGATGAGTGCATCTGAATTGAACAAATTTATAAAAAGGAGAAGCGCCTACAAAGGTCTAATTACAAAAGTCATTGCCACTATAGATTCTGCCATAGAGCAAGAGGATTTACGCTTAGTGACAGCGCAGCTTTCCATATTAGAAACTAAAAAGGTTGCTCTAAGTGAGGTAAATGTTAAAATTGAGGCTCTTATAGAAGAGGATGAAATAGAAAATAACATAATTTACTTTGAAGAGATTATTGATGATATAATTAAAGTAGGCCTCCGAGCAAAAGAGTTTAGCAGCTCAGTACAGTTAGAGACTAGGTCTAATAATGAAACACAACACTCAACAAATGATGTTTGTGTAGTTAAGTTTAACAGATCTGTAGTTCAATTACCGAGGCTTGTACTCAAACCATTTTCTGGGAGTATTCAGGAATGGCAAGGATGGGCAGACAGTTTTCAATCAGCAGTTCATTCTAGTCAAGTGTTAAGTGCCGTGGAGAAGTTTAATTATTTGCAGTCCCTCTTGGAAGGGGAGGCAGCAAAGACTATAGCAGGATTAGCATTAACAGAGGCTAATTATAATGTGGCTTGGGATATATTAAAGAAACGGTTTGGTAAGCCAGAGATCTTAATTAAAAGCCACCTCCGTGCACTTTTAGCTATACCTCCTGTTAATAATCCTAATAGTGTCAAGGAGTTACGGCAGTTATATGATGAATTTGAAATTAGAACTAGGTCCCTGGATAACTTGGGTGTAGGAATGGAAAGGTATGGTATAATGTTGGTTCCTACACTGGAGTCTAAATTGCCTAGCTCAATTTTGCTTGAATTAAGTAGGGGACACTCTACAGAACATGTGTACATCCCCCTTCAGCAGATGTTAAGTCTTTTAGGCACAGAATTAGCAAGACGAGAGGGAATTGAGTTTGCACACACAGTGGGATGGTAAACAAGGGGACAAAGGCAGGCACAGCACCAAAGTTTCCACAAAAAGGAATAACCCAGGTACAGTGTCATCTCTACATGCATCCTCTGAGAATAAATTAAAGGGAATCAAGGAATGCATATTTTGCGAAGGCAACCACAAGTCATATAAATGTGAGGTGGCTGAGGCATTACCCTTTGAGGAGAAACGACAGGGTACTAAGTCCACAGCATGTTTTAAATGTTTTTTGAAAGGTCACAGAGCAAGGTTTTGTAAGTTTAAAATTTTGTGCAAAAAATGTCATGGTAGGCATCAGCCATTATTGTGTGAACACACTCCTAGTAGGCCTACCCCAGAAGTAGAGACATCAGTAGCACATGCCACTGCTATGCAAGGGAGTAAAGTAAAGGGGATTATTGCAAACAACTGCAGCCTTATTAATTGGGAATGAGGGAGAAGCTACTGTAAGAGTGTTGTTTGATAGTGGTAGCCAGTGTAGCTTTATTAGACCAGAATTTCCAGAAAATTGAAGTGTAAAGAACTTAAGAGGGAAAATTTAAGAATTTCTGGTTTGGGGGTTCCGTTCAAAACCGAACCAAATTTAAGAAGGTAGAAGTTCTGGTTAAAGGGTTGTTACCGCAAAGTCCCACTATCAAGGTCCAAGCTGTAGAGATTGAGGAACTTTGTGCTCCAGTCACTACTTGTTTAGATATGGCATGTGTCCAAGAATTGCAAGTTAAAGGAATTAATTTGGGCAATAATAAGTTTGAAGGAACAGAAGATATTAGTCTTTTGATTGGAGCTGACTATTATTGGGACTTCATCACTGGTAATATTGTCCGCACATCTCGAGGCCCGGTAGCTATTGAAAGTAAGCTAGGCTGGATGCTACATGGTAGTTATTGCAATGAAATGGAAGTTAAGGCTCTTTTTGTTAAGATTGAGGAGAACAGCCATGGTCTGGAAAGGCATTTGAAAGCGTTTTGGGAACTTGAATCTATTGGCATAAAGGACAAACAGGCAAGTACAGTGAACAATGATGTTTTAGAGCAATTTGAAAAAGGGATTGGGTTTAGAGATGGTTGCTATGAAGTTGGCCTCCTTGGAAGGATTCTTGCAAACCCGGTTCAAACCTTCAGCTAGCTAATCGGAGGTTGGAGACTTCATTGTACAGGCTAAGAAAAAATGAGGAGTTATTAATTGAATACAATGAGGCCATCCTAAGCTATGTAAGGGAGGGCTATGCTGAAAGGGTGCAAGGTGAGCTGGTGAGCCAGGAGGCACATTATCTGCCACACCATGCAGTGGTACGGCGAGACAAAACTACCACCAAACTGAGGGTAGTTTTTGATGGCTCAGCCAAGGACAAAGGTGGTGTGTCCTTGAATGACTGTTTGGATGCTGGGCCAAATTTAAATGCAGATTTATTTTCCTTGTTACTGAGATTCAGGTTGGTAGAGTAGCATTGACTGCAGATGTGAAGCAAGCCTTTTTGCGGATAAAGTTAAAACCAGAGGACAGAGATGCAGTAAGTATCTGTGGGTGGATACGAAAGACTTGTTGGAAAATGAACCTAAGGTTCAAGCATATAGAATGAAGTCAGTGTTGTTTGGCCTCAGCTCTAGTCCATTTCTGTTGGCAGCTACTATGCAGTACCATTTTAAGAAATATTCTGAAGTCTATCCTAACACTATTGAACACAAAAGGAAAAATTTTTATGTTGATGATTTGCTGTGTTCCGTGGATAATACAGAAATGGCTAAACAGATATTCATGGATGCTAGAGCTATAATGAGGGAGGCTGGCATGGAGCTTAGAAAATGGCAGACCAATCATTCGCAATTACAAGAGTTTATGAGTCATTCCTGTGTAGTACCTGATGCAGCAGAAAGTATTGAGGATTCTGGTATTAAGGAGTTGTGGGCAATAGACGCATAGGTGCTAGGCATTGTTTGGCAGCAAGATGATGATTTGTTTACCTTCAATGGGAAATCTTTAGTAGAGCTGGCTGAGAATGAGACAAGGTGGACAAAACGTACAGCTCTTAGTTTGGCTTCAAAGGTCTTTGATCCTCTTGGATTCCTGGCTCCATTTGTGATAAAGTAAAAAATTTGGTTTCAGAGCCTCTGGGAAATTGGACTTGGTTGGGACCAGAGTTACCTGATCATATGGTGGTAAGGTGGAAATATTGGTTCAAAGAATTGGCACATCTTGGAGACATTGAAATCCCAAGATGGTACTTTGGAGAGTTGAACAATAGTCCAGACAATTTGGAGCTGCACATCTTTTGTGATGCAAGTGAGGAAGCCTATGCAACTTGTATTTATATAAGAGGCGCATTGCAAGAGGAAGTAAGTTGCAAGTTGGTTGCTGCAAAGAGCAGAGTAGCACCTTTGAAAAGGCTTTCTGTTCCAAGGTTGGAATTGATGGGTGCAGTTATTGCTAGTCGGCTTGCAGTTATAGTGCAAAAGTCTTTGGCCCTCTCTGAAATTCCAAGCTATTATTGGACAGACTCCACTATAGTTTTGGCACTGGTTAAGAAGCCAGGCAAGGAAATGGAAACCATTTGTTGCCAATAGGGTGGAGGAAATTCAAGCGCACACAGATCCCAAGCAATGGAAGCATTGTCCAGGCACCCAAAACCCCGCTGATTTACCAACACGAGGAATTTCAGTGAAAGATCTTGCACAGTCAAGTTTGTGGTGGAATGGGCCGGAGTGGCTAAAACTTGGAAGTGAAAACTGGCCTTCTAATCAGCCTATTGTAGGAGAATGCCAGGCTGAAGAAGCATGGGTGAGTGAGGTGAGAAAATGCGCTGTGAACAGTTGTCAAGTTATGCAGCAGGACCCCATATTGAGGCTTGAGGACATTAACAGTCTGAAAAGATTGTTAAGAGTGACAGCATGGGTATATCGATTTACCAACAACATTAAGGGAGAAACAAGAAGGGAAGGAATTCTGAACAGTAATGAGATTCAGCAAGCCAGGAAATACTGGGTGGTATATATGCAGAAGGAAAAATTTGGTGAAGAGAGAGAATTGCTCACCAGCCATCCATTACAGGTTCTACCAACACATTCTGCGCTCAAGGGTTTGGATGTGTTTTTGGATCAGGATTTATTGAGAGTAGGAGGTAGACTGCAGTTTTCTGGGCTTCCAGAGGAGAAAAGACATCCAATTTTGCTACCTTCTGGGGGCACTTTGTGGGCCTTTTGATCCTGGATACTCATCATAAGCTGTTACATGCTGGAGTTAGAGAAGTGATAATAGAGATTAGACAACAATTTTGGATTCCCAAAATTAGACAAGTAGTAAAAAAGGTCTTGCATAAATGTGTGGTTTGCAAGCGTTGGAGTGCAAAGCCTTATTATGAAAAGGTGGCTCCACTTCCAAGAGAACGGTGTGTCTATACTGCCCCATTTGACGTAGTGGGAGTAGACTTTGCAGGGCCAGTCTATGTGTATGAGCGAGGGGAGTCTAACAAAGGTTATATATGTCTTTTCACCTGTGCTACCACCAGAGCAATCCATTTGGAGTTGGTAAGCAACTTAAGTAGTGATGTATTTCTTTTGGCCTTTAAAAGGTTTGTGAACAGAAGGGTTTCCCAAATAAAATCATATCGGATAATGCAAAAACCTTCAAAAAGGCTGCAAAGGAACTCCAAGAAATTTGGTCCTTGCTAAAAGAGGAAGGATTCCAATCCTACTTTTCACACCAAGGGGTACAGTGGGAGTTTATTGTTGAGAGAGCACCATGGTGGGGAGGATTTTGGGAAAGGCTAGTGGGAAGTGTAAAGTGTCCATTAAAGAAACTTTTAGCTGATGCTCATTTGAGCAAAGAAGAATTCTGCACTGTTTTATGTGAAGTAGAAGCAATGGTGAACAGTAGGCCTATCACTTTTGTTTACAACAGTATGCAGGATGCAGAGCCATTGACACCAAATCATTTTCTTTGTGGTAAACGATTAACATCAAGCCCCAGTGTGCCAGAAGACTTGCAGCCTATCCAGAGCACTCAAGGAGAGTTAACCAGACGGTTCAGGTACCTTGAAGAGCTACAAGATCAGTTATGGAAGAGGTGGCAGATGGAATACTTGCCAGAACTCAATTATTACCCATCAGGCAAGGTAAAGGGCTCCAATGCAAATTGTATCAAGGTGGGAGAAGTGGTAATGATTGGGGATGAAAGACCAAGGCAATGCTGGAAGCTTGGCATAATTGAAGAGTTGTTTGTTGGCAAAGACAATTTAGTTAGGTCTGCACTGGTAAAGACTTCAGGAGGAAAGTTAAAGAGACCTATACAAAAACTCTATGCTTTAGAAATCAGCAAAAACACAGATAGTCAAGATGAAACATTTGAGTTACAGCCTCATGGAGAAGGCTTGGCTAACCTTGCAGAAGGTAACGACAACAATGCCTCTTCGGTGGGGAGTGTTAGAAAATCTAGAAGAGGAAGAACCATTGTTGTCCCAAGGCGATATGATGACTAAGCTGATTGATGCAGCATTGCTTGTATATATTAAGTTAAGGTGTATATATATCCATCTCATAATTGTAAGGTTAGTGAAAAATTCACTTAATTTAGAGCTAGCATTTTTGGGCTCTTGTGGCATCAGTGTTTGGGACTCTGGTGGCATCATTTTGGGGCGCTGCGCGTCCTTTCTACTCGTTTGTGGGATGTCGTACGTACAGTAAGGTGGAGTGAAAATATCATTTTTGGATTTTTAATTTACTTGAGTGTGGAAAAGTTGCCAATGGGCTTCAGAAACAAGCATGTGAAATTATAATACAATTGAAGCATTGCTTGATTGACCACCAGCGATTTTAATATATGGCATATTTCATGTTTTAACGATCGCTTTGCCCATCAGGAGTCATCCAAGATGCTGGTCTTTCATCCATGTTTATGCAAATAATTAACAGCTTAGTTTGCTGTAGACTGTGTTATTGCATACTTGAGGTTGACATTTAAGATTACAACATGTGTGGAATGTAAATTAATGGCAATTACAGAGGGTGGCCAAATTATTAGAGCTGATGTGAGTAAGTGAGATAAGAAAGAGTTTAGTTAACCATACATTGATTTAATGCTAGTTTCAGTGATGGTAATGATTTGGTGCGATAACATATGCAGTCCGTGAGTCAGAGGGGATGGGAGATTGGGAGTGGGGGAGAGTGAGTAATATGCAAAGCGCGGCTGCTCCGCCAAGCTCAGTGCACATGTGGCAGTGAGAATTGAAGGTTATTTGTGCTGTTATTATCATTTTTTCGTGAAACTTGATATTAAAAGTAAGTTAATTACATATTGATATCTGTTTATAGGTGTTTGACAAGTGAGTGTGACAGTATTAATTTGATATTTCTTTTTCTTGCAGAAATTCTTTAATAGTCTTACATTACTTACAATTTATAATAATTGTTTTTTTTTTCAGAATGGAAATTATTACGAGGGAGAAGGCGGCATGTGTGATTTTTTGGCGTGCCACGCGAGATACCCACAAATGTTCTTCCCACCTACGCTGATGTTATGAAGGCTTACATCCATACAAGAAACAGCTGACAACGAAGAATAACAAATATCCACCGTTCGCCGAAGTATCAAAAAAAGTTTGCGTTGATGTTGAACTTGTTTGGGAGAAAGCGTCTCTTCCGACCGTGACGCACGGACGAGTGATTGAAACGCTCAGACCGTACAACGAGAAATACAAGAAAATCTTGAAACCATACAAGGCTCGGAAGGACAACGACAACTACAAGCAACAACTTGAACAGTTCAGAGAAGACGCAGATAAACTCTTCGACATTAGCAAATGCAAATGTGTAGATTTCGTCATGAGCTGTAAGTGCGAAAGAGCGGACAAAGTACCACTCAAAGAAAGAAAGTTTCTAGAGGACCAGAGAGGAGCCAGAAAGATGATTATAGGAGGCATCGATTTGGTGGAAACAACAAAGCTACAGAAGAAAATATCCAGGAAAGTCTGTGAATCGAGAAGACACAGCATTCACCAAGAACAATCGAAGCAGCAATGCAATTCTGGAAGCTACAACGAGGAAGACAAGGACGACGACACCGACAACAGCGACGAAGAATACACCCTATCTAAGTCACACTGTAAACCTGATCTATCGACACTGGAGAGTAAACGTCAAAGAATGACGATGACTGTACGATTACCATGTTTGGCTAAAGCGTGCGATAGAACGGGCGTCTCAGATCGAGCAGCAGCCGTTATTGCCTCATCCGTGCTACAAGACATTGGAATTGTGTCTACAAATGACACCTCCAAAGTCATTGATCGTAGTAAAAATTCGCCGAGAAAGAAGTAGAACTCGTCAAGAACTGACAAAACTAGACAGCAGTATGACAGACTTACCTGGATTGTACTTCGACGGTCGAAAGGATAGAACGATGAAAAATGTACGAGACGCCGCAGGATATGGCCACCGGGACAGAGATACAGAAGAGCACGTCAGCATTATTTGTGAACCAGGTTCATCGTACTTTGGCCACGTGACGCCGTCAAGTGGATCAAGCAAGGCGATTTCCAAAGTAATCTTTGAATGCTTGGCTGCGCGAAGTGTGGATCTCGACAGTGTGAAAGTCGTCGGATGCGACGGAACCGCTGTCAACACTGGACATAATGGCGGAGTTATTCGGCAGCTTGAGGAATTACTACAAAAACCGCTGCAATGGCTCGTGTGCTTATTACATGCTAACGAGCTCCCCCTGCGACACCTGTTTCAGCATTTAGATGGAGCAACTACAGGACCTAAGTGCTTCTCAGGACCAATAGGGAAATCTCTCACAGCATGCACGGAACTCCATATAACATCGTATGAACCTATATCTCCATTACAGCCACTGCCGCATGTTGACGTGAAGGACCTGAGCACTGACCAGCAGTACCTGTGGCAGATGTGTCAAGCTGTCAGTGAAGGACACTGTCCCTGTGATCTAGCATTGCGAAAACCGGGACCATTGAACCACTCGCGATGGTTGACAACTGCCAACAGAATCCTCCGCCTCTATGTTGGCCTCGATGCACCATCCAACAACATCAAAACTCTTGTCACATTCATCATCCGGGTCTACGCCCCACCATGGTTCGCCATCAAGACGCAGCCATCATGCAAATGGAGCCAAACATCTGCACGGGATGATGGTGAGAACACGGTACCTCAGCTCCTCTCTAAAGAAAGTCGTCGACCCGGTGATTCGGCGAAACGGCTTCTGCGGACACCCCGAGAACGTGCTATTAGCCATGATCACAGATGAGCGACCACATATAAGGGAACTCGGACTCAGAAGAATCATGAAGGCAAGATCACATGTGTCTGCAAACAAAATCCGCAGGTTTCGAGTGCCACCGCTCAACCTCGACGCGACCGAATACCAGGACATGGTCAATTGGCAGACTTTGACCGTGACGGAGCCTCCTGTTACGATGGATATGACGGACAACGAATTGAACGACATGATCTCTGCTCAAATTTCACCAAGTGTCCTCTTCCCTCGCTTCCCTTGTCACACACAGGCGGTGGAAAGATGCGTGAACCTAGTTACCGAAGCTTCAGCCGCTGTGTGTGCGAGACGTCCCGCCATGGATTTATTCGGGCTCGCGTCGCTTCTCGGCAGCTTATGCCAAAACTTGAGTCTAAACGTGACTATCAATTCTGAATTAACCATGCATGCATAACTCAGACTCTATCGTTAGCATAATAGTGTGCCAAAATAACTAAAAATATATAGTCTGATGTTTACTCGTATTTTAGGTATTTTTGTGTAAAATTGTATATTATTGTAAACTTATAACTTCTGGTGGTCGATCAAAAGATTATCTGATTTTAATAAACTTTTTTGCATATTGTTCTATTAGTCCATTGGCAACTTTTAAAACCTCAAGTAAGTTAAAATTCACAAAAAAAAATTTTAGGGCCATTTTCACTCCACCCTAACGTACAGGGTGTGGTCTGATAGAGAGCTCTCTTGCAATTCAGTTTGGTTGTTTAGATACAAGATTGTTGCATCGTGCAATAGTCCAGGTTGCGTTGTTGTTGCAAGGTTGAGAAAGAAGACCATAAATAGTACCCCTTTTGTTTTTATCTTAAATTCATACAACTAAAGCCTAAGGTAGGCCCGCATCGAGTCAGCAACCCTGAGGTAGGACCTAATAGAATCTCAAGTCCGTAAGTTTTAATTTTAGCTTAACTTGGGCTGTAGGTAGAACTGGTCCTTTAGAATTTGGCCGTTCACGGCTCAGCTGTGATTTTGAACCCAACAAATAAATAAAATAACACTAGTAATTCACCTACACATTGTTTTTTAATTAACGTCGCGTGCGCTCCTGTATCTAGAAGAGCAGTTAAATCTTGGTTATCAATGCTACAATTTATTATTAAATCTAGGAGGCCGCACCTATTATCCTGATGGGGTTTTTGTGTGAATCTGGGTTCATTACTGTAATTTAGGAGGGAGGAGGTTGAACTGAGGCCTCCAAAGTAGGGTCTAAAAAAGGGCTCGAATTGTCTTCTATGGGAGGACCTGGGTCATATTCTACGGGATCACCATACGCTGGAGAGTGTTCTTGAAAACTGTACTCTGGGGAAAATGATTCCTCCGCGGGTACTTCTACGTACCGAACTATCTGACCTTGCTGATTGTACTGGGGTTTGTACATGGGGTAATAGGGTGATTGACCCTGTGGTCGTAATCTATTTGGTTGGTGGTTCGACTGAGGCTGGGAATGGACTGGTTTCTGGAGATTGGAGGACTTTTGGGAACGTTGGTGGTTCGATTTCTGGAAGTTGGGCCTATACCCTGCAGGGTCTTTATTGGCACATTTTTGGCGATCGCTACGGCGATGACCATGTTCGTGACAGTGGGAGCAATAATGGGGATAATTGCACCGACTTATGATATGCCCAAAGCTATCGCAGATAAAACACTGTGGAGGAGGGCGTGTATTCTGGGTTTGGGGGCTTGTTTCTAGGGTGGTGTTCCCTGCATCGGCCTCGATTTATAGGGTTGTTGTTGTTGCTGTTGGTGTTGTGGTTGCTGCTGCTGAATGTAATGTATGGGAGTTTCTCTACCCTTTCGTAGTTCTGGTTTGCTAAATCTGGGTAATGTTCCCGTTTTTAATTTATGGCTACACTTACTGGTTTGTCAACATTTAGAAACTCTTGAAACTTTTTTTTGAGGTGCTCCGGGTAGGTTTTGGTAAATGGTCGTTGCTATTATTAGATTTCTTTGTTTTGAAGTGAAAGTAATGCCACACGCATTTTCTGCGGCTTGGAGGGCTTCTTCTATGAGTTCATGTGTTCGTGTAATAAAATTATTTAAATCTTCATGTTCTTCTTTCTTCCATTTAGCTTGGAAGACTGCTTCTAACGTGGCGAAGGATTGTGCAAGTGTTATTTCTTTAAAAAATTCTAATAAGTTTTGTTTAAAATTGTCCCATGTTGTAGCTTTGCTAATGGATGGGACGTAGGTGACTGTATCATGAGCATTCCCTTCTTTAGGGTCGATAAACCGTTTTGCTTCCCTAATCTTTATATCATCATCGGTGATGTTTTCGCGTAAGAAAGGTTGTTCTGAAGACTCAATTCAAGGTCTTACGCGTGGTTCAACAAAGTGATTATCTATGGTCCCCTTAAAAATTAAGACAGTATGGGGAAGGTTTACTAGTCTACCTAAGTTAATGTATGCTGGGCCGGGGGTTTGAGACATATTGGCTTGCACTTGCTCTGAAGTTTGTGTGTTTGGGAATATGTTTGAAGGGCGCGGGGTAGGTGGAAGAATGGGTGTAGGGAAATTTTCGATGTCAGAAAGTGCACCGTCGGAATCGCTCATTTGTAAAGGTACTATTAATGTGTTCTAATTTGGTCTGCTTGACCGATCTTAATCTATGGAATGATCACTTGAGTGGTTTTCCTAACTACTCTATCTAAGAAATACACATTAAATAAATGTACAACAATTTGCCTAACTAGGGGAAAATTTGAAAGGATTGTAAACAAAATAATAAAAAAAATGTAAACAAGATTTCACTCGAATGAACGTGAAGGTACGGTAATATTGTGATTGGTACATTAAATAAAATTATACTATACTAAATATAATACTGGAAATAACTCGGTTTCACTAAAAAGAAATGTATCACTGGTGTATGGAATGTTCACTGTTTTTTTTGTTAATTCTGGCTCGATACTAATTATAATTATTAATTGTTAATAATACTGACTTTTCAATGTTTAGAGATTATTATTTTTTTTAAAAGAGTTTTGTACGTAACAAGATTCCTACGGCGAAAAATTTGGAGACGTGTCCTGAAGACGTGTCTTGCTGGCCACTTGTTCTTGGATGAAAACTAGGCGTGGAGAACTTGGAGTCGTGTCACACCGGTTCAATGGTAGATGTGACGAACTGGAAGTCGTGACACGCCGGTCAACTGGATGTTGGTTCTAGTTCCAGGGTCTGGAGGACTGGAAGAATCCTGGATGCAGAGGTCGCCAGTTGTTAACCCCTCCGTCTATGGCCTGGGTTGGTTCGAAGTCGACGAATATATTGGATTATATAAATACATGAACCATATAAACACATGAATTTCA
>JAJOZX010001628.1:550000-760000 GCA_023014485.1 Bathynomus jamesi
AGATGATGATCCGGACCGAAGAGTGGAGTATTGCGAGTGGTACTTGGCACGATGTGGATGTGGATTGGACGAAGGGGTTTCGTAGAATACCCTCCGCGTTCACCAGACCTCACACCACTAGACTTTTTTTTATGGGGATACTTAAAAGACAAAGTCTACGCTATAAAACCTGCAACAGTCGCTGAATTGAGAGCAGCCATTGAACGAGAATGCACACAAATACCAAACGAAATGTTTAGTGATGTTTGCGATTCCATTGCTTCGCGTTATCAGCAGTGCCTGGACCAGAACGGACGTCAGTTTGAAAACAGGTGTTGACAAAACAATTAAATAATGTCTGTAGATTCTATTACATTATGAAAATGAAATGTATTTTAATAAACACTGCCTTTATAATTATTTAAAGTGTGTATACATTTTTTTGGGACGCCCTGTATATATGTGTGTGTGTGTGTGTGTGTGTGTGTATCTGCTTTGCAGATAGCTGGTGAGGGAAGCTTATTTTTGGGACCTCTTTGCGAGTGACCCGTTGCCCACGTCGGGCTAGCATCATGAAAAAGAAAAACTATAGTATTTATCATTTACTATTACTTGTTCGGATTATAGTGGATTTAATTTTTCCTAGAAGAGTTCCTTGTTCCATGCACGGTCTGTGTGTATCATATATATATATATATATATATATATATATATATACAGGGTGTCCCATAAGTCTGGAACCATAGGGTAAAATAAGTAATTCATGTTTTTCCGTTTATGCAAGTGCCCATGATGTCTTTGAGTAAAGAAGAACGCATCCAGGTAATTCTGCTCGTAGGAAATCGGAGTCAGAGAGAGGTCGCTGAGGAATTTAACAGATTGCATCCGGACCGCGCGCCGATAACACACAAGTTGACAAACTTGTAGCAGTTCAGGGAAACGGGATCCATAGGAGATAAACCACGCAGTGGCTCCAAGGACATCCACCGATGATGACACAGCCGCTACCATCCTCGCTCATTTCACAAACAGTCCCCAAAAGTCTCTTCGGCGTTTTTATTGCCGTTTTTATCATTTTGCCCTATGGTCCAGACTTACGGGACACCCTGTATATATATATATATATATATATATATATATATATATATATATATATATATATATATACAGATCTACAGAAGGTAAGGCTAACAAAGACCCTAAGATCCACTCTAAGGTTAGCCCGAGAGAAAGGAAAGAGTAGGGGGTTAAGTAAGTACCAACACCTATCACTCATGGGTTAACATTCATTCAGAAAAAGAGAAAAAAGACTCATCATCATCATCCGCCGGCCACTGCCGACAAGTCAGAAAAATAGTCGGAGAGAATAGGAAAGGGGTGAAAGATGAAAACACATGCAAACACAGTCTTAACTCACAGTCATACCATGCAAACTACAGACATGCAAGTAAAGAGAGTTACAGACATGCAAGTAAGAAGAGGATAAGAAAAAAAATAGGTAAAGTTAAACAAAAAGTGAGTTAGTTTACTCTACGAGCTACATTTACGTTCATGTTAGTCTAATTTTTTATTTTTTTTATTTTATTGCTGGCATCAAACGCTGGCATGTCACAATGTGGTATTAATCGTCAACAGACTCATCCTCGACCACCACCTCCAGAGCTCCTGTTACTAGTTTTTTTTTTTATTTTAAACAACGTTAATATTTTTAAAATGCCTATCTAAACGGTTCTTAAACACATTAACGCTGGTAGAGTGAACGACTGACGCGGGAAGATTATTTCATTTATCAATTACTTTAAACGTAAAGAAGTTTTTAGCGATATTAGTGATGAAACGTCTGTCACGCAACTTAAATCCGTTATTACGAGTATTGCTATTATCGAAAGTGAACAGTTTGTCAAAATTTACGTTATCGATGTTATTAACGATTTTGAAAACTTCAATAAGCTCCCCCTTTAATCTCCTAGTTTCGAGTAAATGCAAATCTAACTCTTTTATCCTATCTTCATAAGGCTTGTTACGCAATGACGGAATTAGTTTCGTGGCACGATAGCCCTGTTCAAAAATCAACTTTTTCTTATTTTCATAGGTTTCTGTACTTTTTCCAATGCTTTTTGACCTGAAAAGGCCGAAAATCACAACCATTTTGACCTAGGTTGTTGGGAAGCATTGCCGCATGGAGCTTTAAGTTTTCTGCCTTGAAATCGGCCAAAAGCACCAGTTCCGGGGTCCCTTGAATCATGTTTTGCACTATAACTTTTTATCTAAACAAGATAGAGCAACAAAGTAGGCACCAAATTAAAGTGTTTTTAATCCTCTTTCTAACTTATACAATTATGATAGTCTTGGAACAAGAAATGGCACATTGGTACATACAAAGATTTCAGAAATATCACAAAATTCGTTTTCTCACACTCAAGGCAGACAAGGCGCCTTATTCATGACACAAATTTGAGATTAACATTTTGTCACAAGTCTAATCGATCAAGAAGTGAAAGCATTACATGATGATTAATTTCATAATGACATTTACACAGTCAGTTGTTGAGAGTTTGTTTCTTGAAGCTGTCAAAGCGGCGTCTGTTGAACTCCACAGCTTGAAGGAGATAGTCCCTTTGCTTGGCATCTGTTGTTATGACATTTGCAAAGTCGCTCATCATCTTGACACCACGTTCAGCAATGTCATTCACCGCTGCTTTCAGATTCTTAACATAGTCCAACGCTTTTCTGTAGTCCTCATTCTGTGGCCAAGACGTGACAGGTTCCAGAAGCCACTCGGATCCAATGTTCAGTGTGTCCAGCAGGAAATGTGATTCTGGGCCAATGAGATCAACCAGGGTGGTCTTAGCTGTGACTCTCTGGAATAGAGGCTTTCCTGTTCTGAAGCTGTCTGGCTTCTCAGTGGCATGTAACTGGGCAGCAATGTCGTGCTTCAATGTGTCACTCAATCTACTGCTGAACAGGGCAAATGGCACGACTTCCTGCGTCAGGTACCATTTGTGGTTTTCCATCTTATTAAGTACTGCATCAGCAAGCTCTGGGTCAGTTTTCTTGTACTTCAACATGTCCTGGATTAGACTTAGATCATTCACGGGAGCATCTGCAGCAGACATTGACATCATCCATACAGGAGTGTAGAACAGCGCAAGGAGGTGTTGAGTCTTTCCAGCTTTGATACAGCGTCTTCGTCGTACTCAAGTTGATCTGAAACATCAGCATTTTCATGGAGTACAGGTTTCTGGCCATCCATCTGGCCTGATGAATGGCGCCTGGTCGACTCCAGTGAATACCTCGAGGCGGCGTTCCTCCAAGAACAATGACTGTCAGTTCAGCCATTTCCCTGTAGTCGGCTCTTGGAAGCCTTTCTGCTGTTAGAATGTCTTGGAGTATTTCTTCACTGTTCTTCTTCTTTTCCTTCAGCCATTTGCTGTTGATAGCCAGCATCTTTGGGTTTTCCTTGGACAAGTCCGTCCAAACATCCTTCAGATGCTCAAACCAGGGATTATCTGGCCCCTTCACCTTCCCAAACAGCTTCTCCCAAACTGCTCCTACTAGGATTTCCAGGATGTGATGTCGACAGGCCAGATAAAACACCTTTTTGTTCAGCATTTTCTCTAGCAGTTTGGCAGCTCCTCTGTGAACTCCACTGTTACTGGATGTAGTGTCAAAAACAAGGGCAGTAACATTATCCGTAAGTTCCCATGTCTCCAGTAAATCCATTGAAGCCTCAGCCTGAGCTGTGCCAGAAGAATTGTCGATGACAGGTACTCCCAATAACTTTCCTTCAGTGTATGAAGGTGGACCAGACACTAGCACAGCTAAAGTCTCTGAGGTACTTCCAGGTTCACTGCCCAAGACATCTTTGAGCAACTTTCCATCCCAGTGTAAGGCAGCGTACTGTGGGGGGTTTTCACAAAACTTGGACATGTGACTCTGGCTGATATTATACCTGGACAGCATTCTGTTGCGACGTGTTGTTGAGGTTGAGATGACGAAGTTATCCAGATCAGCCCCTCCAGCTTTCAAGGTGGCAGAAACCATGGCAGTAACTTGATTGTCTGATAAACCAAGACGATCAGCTGTATTGCAGATGACATCACATTCCATGACCTTCCTTGGAAACGTCAAAGTCACACTAGTCACAGTGTCTTGATGGTGAGAACATCCAGGACGAGGCTGATGGTAATCCATGTCCTCTGTGTTAGCGTCGTTGTCAGTTGAGTCACCCCAGGTAATGTCATCCACATGAACAACTGCCTCTTGTTCTGCTGCAGCTGTAAAATAGTACAACATGTTAAGACAGTAATTGTTAAGTACATGCTAAATATCGCAATGGAGTAAAACTTAAAACTTTTTGTAACGTTCAAAGTAATTAGTTTTACCTTGTTCTTGTCTATGCTGCAGTCTTTCATTCCTCGCTGCTTGCTGCAGGGATCTTGTCTCAAAAATCTTGTCATGACCAGACATATGACCTTTCCTCTCAGTCTTTTGGTCTTCGTAGAACCTGATATCCTCATCTTTCTTCTCTCTGGATAACAGTCTGTTGTTCTGTATTTCCTGGATTGCATCTGGAGCTCCTATATCGAACAGACTGTCTAATTCCAGCACAAATGCTCCTCTTTTTCCTCCAGGGTTACTTGCTCTTCCTTTGCTTTTCACCAGAGCACGATGTTTCTCATGTAGTTTCATGAAGAGCTTCATTGCGTTGTACTTGGTATTGTCTTGATCCTAGCCATCTGCCAGAATGGGATGATAGATTCAACTGTTTCATATGCAAGGTCTTGAACCATGGGCCTCCCTACATTTTCCGGTAAATTCTGAAGATTAAGGAAATACTGGAACGCCTGTCTGTTGGTGGGAAGCTGGGAACCACTGATAAAAGCTGAAGGGTATCCAACCAGGAAAGTTTCAGTGAGAGATCTGGTAGATGGCCCAGTTGACACCTGCCTGTGGACAGTACGTGGAGGTTCTGAGATATCAACTGTGCGCCCACGGAGCTCCCTCAGCTCCTTGCTTAATGCCATTGTGAAGTTGTAACTTGTAGATGGTTTTCTAGATCTGATTGAGTTTCTGTTGTTTCCTGAAAAATGATAGATAATTATTATTATTATTAATTATTATTTTTATTTATTATTATTATTATTATTATTATTATTTATTAATTTTATGCTCTTTCATTTGATACCTAATTTGTTGCTCTATCTTGTTTAGATCAAAAGTTAAAGTGCAAAACATAATTCAAGGGACCCCGGAATTGGCGCTTTGGCCGATTTCAAGGCAGAAAATTTAAAGCTCCATGCGGCAATGCTTCCCAACATCCTAGGTCAAAATAGTTGTGATTTTCGGCTTTTCAGGTCAAAAAGCATGGGAAAATGTACAGAAACCTATGAAAATAAGAAAAAGTTGATTTTTGAACAGGCCTAGTGGCACGACGCTGAACCCTTTCTAACCTATCAATATCCTTGCGCAAATACGGGCACCAAAACTGAACGGCATATTCTAAATGAGGCCTGACTAGGGACTTCTAAAGGGGCAATATAATATCCTTCGATTTAAATTCGAAATAACGCGCTATGAAGCCTAACATCCTATTAGCTTTTGCGCAAGACTCCAGGCACTGGTTCCTAACTTTTAAATCCAGTGGCGGCTCGTGACTAAAAATTCTAGGGGTGCTGTCTCTAAGAATGGGTTGAAATAATTACTGAAATAAAAGGATGAGCATTGAGCAGTGAATAAAAGTTTCAAAAGTTATTGAAAAAGTTATTCAGTGAGCTCATCCTTATATTGTTCTTGATTATTTCAATTGTAAATAAAAAATTTAGGGGTGCTGCAGTTCCGCAGTGCCTACCGACGAGCCGCCACTGTTTAAATCCATAGATACGCGTACGCCTAAATCTACTTCCTCGTCAACGCTCGCTAACTCTCTATCATCCATCGTGTACGTGTAATTATTGTTACGAGAACCTACAGGCAAAACTTTACATTTGTCTACGTTAAATTGCATCTGCCACTTATCCGTCCACTCCATAATCCTATTTATATCGTCTTGGAGCCTATTTCTATCGTCCTCGTTAACAACCTTACCGCCTATTTTAGTATCGTCCGTGAATTTTGACACATTACTAGTTAATCCTACATCTATGTCGTTAATGTAAATTACGAATAGCAATGGGCCTAACACTGAACCCTGTGGGACACCGCTACCTACATCCAACCACCCCGATTCACTACCATTAACAACGACCCTCTGTCTCCTAGCACGAAGCCATTCCTCTAACTAACCAGTTAGCTACCTGACCGCGTATACCGTGAGCTTTAACCTTCGCAATTAATCTTCTATGCGGAACTGTATCGAACGCCTTTTTAAAATCTAAATAAATAACGTCAGCCGCTCTATGCCTATCGTATTCGCGCACTATTTCGTTATAAAATTCTAACAAATTAGTTAAACAAGATCTATGGCGTCGAAACCCATGCTGACTACTATTAATCAAATCTCTACTTTCTAAGTGATCGATGATACGATCCTTAACTATGGATTCCAAAAGTTTACCTACAATTGACGTTAAGCTAATGGGCCTATAATTACTAGGTACCGTGCGGTCGCCTTTTTTAAAAATGGGCGTGACGTTAGCTAATTTGAAGTCTTCAGGAATAATCCCCGTTTCGAGTGACTGATTAAAAATCTTCGTTAAGGGGCCTACGATAACGTCTTTCAAATCTTTCAAATGTCTGGGATAAAAAGCGTCAGGGCCTGGAGCCTTGCCAACTTTTAGCCTATCGATATAATGCGCAATCTCACCCTCGTAAACAGTTATTTCATCCAAAATAGTCTCGCTACTAAATGGAACGATATTGTCCACGTCGGGGACATTATTTACGTCTTCTACGGTAAAAACTGTCGCAAAAAAGTTATTGAAAATACCCGCCATCGCCTGAGCGTCAGAAGCCAAAGCGCCGTTAACATCCACTAGAGGGCCTATGTTATCTTTTATCGGCTTACGATTATTTACGTATTCAAAAAACTTTTTTGGATTATGTTTACTATCCGCAGCTATAAGTATCTCTAAATTACGCTTAGCATTCCTAACTGATCTTTTAACCTGACGTCTAAGCTCGATATATCTATTAAAGTTAGCTGCCGTGCCATTGCGCTTATTAAGTCTATACGCTCTGTTACGCTCGTTTATGAACTCGCCTATTTCCCTAGTCCACCACTTGGGCCTACCATGATTTCTAGCGCGCTTGGGCCTACGAGGAATAAACTCCCTTTCAATATTCATAAAACTTTCTTTAAACGCCTCCCAATGCAAATTTGTGTTATTACCCATAAATAAGTTATCCCAGTCCACTACTCTCATCCTATCCGCGAAACTATCAAAATTAGCCCTACGAAAATCAGGGACTTCTATTACGTTACTATCCTTAGTGTTTTCTATCGATAACTTAAACCTAAGAATTTGATGATCACTACATCCTAAACTCTCGCCTACTTCTAAACTATCGACTATATTTTCGCCGTTCGTCATCACCAAATCTAAAATATTGTCACCGCGCGTTGGTTCGGTAACTATCTGTCGTAAAAAATTATCCTCCATGAACTCAATCAATCTGAAACCCTCCTCATTACCAGTAAAAGTCTCGTATTTAACATTAGGGCAGTTAAAGTCTCCGACAATTATACTATTCCGATTGTCAATAAAGTTACCAAGAAGTGAGTAAAATCTACTATCGGTGTCGAAGGGTTGAACGGGAGGTCTATAAACAACAACAAAATTAAAACTAATTAAAACTAAATTGAAATATGTGTGTATATATATATATATATATATATATATATAACCCCGCAAGGGGGTTCTAAGCTCGTGCTCTTGAGTGCTCTTTGTGCTCGTTTGTATGTGCTTGTTCCTGGAGGTTTCACGTGCGCCCTCCCGGCCCTAGCACCCAAGGATGATGGGGCTCGACCCTGCAGTCCTTGTCATCCTTGGTCTTTTTCCACTTCGACTGTCCCCTCCACCCTTTCTTTTTCCTCTGTCTTTCCTCTCACTTTTCTTTGTTTTTCCGCCGAGATATGTCCTTTTAAATAGAGGCGAATCGGTTCTTCCCGACCTTAAAAAAAACATATATATATATATATACAGGGTGTACATAAAGTCAGGATCTATTTTTGTGAAGCACTTGGAAATTATATGGTATTCAATCATAAAATGATAAAGTGGTAACATTTATTAAATAATTAAGAGTAGGATTCGACGTGACGCCCATCAGTATCCCTGCACAGCTCAAATCGTTCCGCAGCATTTCTAAACACATTCTGGAGCATTTGCGGGGTTATGTTATCTGCAGCAGTTCGTATATGTGTACGTAAGTTTTCAAGACTCGTAATCTTCGTGATAGACGTGCGATTTGATAAAGCCCCATGCAAAGAAATCTAAAGGGGTTAAATCTGGTGATCTCGCTGGCCAAGGTCTGTTGCTTCCGCGTCCGATCCAGCGATTTGGGAAACGTCCATTTAGATAATCCTGAACAATTTTGGCATAGTGACGAGGAGCACCATCATGTTGATAGACGACGGGGATAGGATTGTTAGTACCGTCGTCTATCAACATGATGGTGCTCCTCGTCACTATGCCAAAATTGTTCAGGATTATCTAAATGGACGTTTTCCAAATCGCTGGATCGGACGCAGAAGCAACAGACCTTGGCCAGCGAGATCACCAGATTTAACCCCTTTAGATTTCTTTGCATGGCATGGGGCTTTATCAAATCGCACGTCTATCAGACGAAGATTACGAGTCTTGAAAACTTACGTACACATATACGAACTGCTGCAGATAACATAACCCCGCAAATGCTCCAGAATGTGTTTAGAAATGCTGCGGAACGATTTGAGCTGTGCAGGGATACTGATGGGCGTCACGTCGAATCCTACTCTTAATTATTTAATAAATGTTACCACTTTATGATTTTATGATTGAATTCCATATAATTTCCAAGTGCTTCACAAAAATAGATCCTGACTTTATGTACACCCTGTATACAATATCTACTTTGCAGGTCAGTAATGATCGTCACGTTATGCCATTGGCAGCTATAGATTTTGGGGTAAAATTTTACCTGGAAGTAGCCCAAAGTGGCTTAAATGATGAAACTTTGGATAATATCAAGTTACGCTGTCGAGATTTTATGTTAAGTCTACTACGTGAAATTCATGCGAGATTACCATCAAACTTTCAGCTTCTAAAAGATATGGGCATGCTTTCTCCAGACGTTGTTCTGGGACTTCGGAAACCAAAATTAGGCGAATTGTCTTTTCTTAAGCTGTTTTCTGGTGATCTTGGAAAGTTAGATTCACAATGGAATGCCATTTCTGCATTTGATTGGAAACAAAAACTTTCCAATGACATAACTGAATTTTGGATGGAAGTGTATAGTCATATAGATGCAGCCGAAGTACAAGATTTTACTGAACTTGGGAAATTCACGTTATCAATATTATCGCTACCTATAAGTAATGTAGCAGTAGAACGCACTTTCTCCCAGATGAATTTAATGAAAACAAAAATTCGTAACGGAATGCAACAGAAAACAATGGCCAATATATTGCACATACGAGCCTACATGGCTAGAAATGACATATGTTGCAGTAATTTTACTCCCACTCATAAAATGCTGACATATGTTGCAGTAATTTTACTCCCACTCATAAAATGCTGGCTTCAATGAATAAAGATATATACAAGGGTAAAAACGATGAAGAAGTAATTGACATGTAATTTTAAATTGAATTTTTAAATATTTCTTTTTTATATCTAAATGAATAAAACATATAAATTTGTTGTATGGAATTTATCCCAATATATAAATTGTTTATTTAAAAGTCACTTAAGTACAATATGAGGTGATACGCACTGTGCGAGTTTTTAAATGTAATTGTGCGACTTTTCAGAGGTAGTTGTGCGACCTTTATGAATCTGACCTGGCATCACTGTATTCGGGGGTTACTGGTGCGTCCTTTCTACTTGTATGTGGAATGCGGCACTTAGAGGGCGTGGTTTTATAGAGCGCTCTCTTGCAGTACAGTTTGGTTGTTTAGATACAAGATTGTTGCATCGTGCAATGGTGTAGATTGTGTTGTTGCAAGGTTTAGAAAGAAGACCATAAATGTGACCCTTTTGTTTTTCATCTTAATTTTATGCAACTGAGTCCTGAGTAGGATTGCCAGGTGTCTTCCACAAAAATATTGAACACCAGCAGCCGGGGGTTGAGCCGGGTAAAAAGTAAAAATGTATTTTTGGTACTTACATATCGGGACTACCAAACTGTTTATTATGTATTTTTGCTCTCGTCATTTTCATTTAAACTAACGAAAATATCACAACTTAACCTAACCAATCATCAAGGGCTACGAAATAGCAACGAAAAACAAAATAAAACGGAAAATGCTCGGTTGGATCAACTGAATGCCCGGTTAGGTTAATTGAATGCTCGGTTAGGCCAACTGTACGCCCTTGATGATTGGTTAGGTTAAGTTGTGATATTTTCGTTAGTTTAAATGAAAATGACGAGAGCAAAGATACATAATAAACAGTTTGGTAGTCCCGATAATACATAAGTACTATATTTTCTTCATTACTTGCAAATCAGTTCATTAGATGCTTTATAAAATAAGTTAATTATCTGGATAAATAACACTTTAACCGGAAAGTAATGTTGCAACCGATTTACAAATAACATTGAAAACATTTAGCTATTAATGAAAAGAAATCGGGTTTATCTGCAAACTTTTATTCGAACAAAATTACATAACATGCACAAAATTTCATCCAATACAGCGCCGTGAAACTATCCAATTCTTTATCAGATCACAATAGAAAAATATGTAAAATAATTATTGACTTTAAAAAACAAATTATGGATAACCAAAAAAAGCAGACAATCTATTAAAGCTACACCTATTAAGACAAAAATAAAAAAGCAAAGGCATTAAGACGTGGTTTACTTTTACGTGTCCGGTATTCTTTGATTTTTTTAACCGGACAGAGCCCAAATACCAGACTGTCCAGTTCAATACCGGACACCTGGCAACCTTGACCTAAGGTCGGCCCACATCGAGTCAGCACCCCTGAGGTAGAACTTAATAGGATCTAAGTATGTAAGTTTGTTTAGTCTAGGTTAATTTGGACTCAGAAATCTGACAGGCTATTGATAAGTTAGATGATAACAAAAGTTGTGGCGTAGATGGCATACAAGCAGAACATTTAAAATGTTGTAGCCCTCTTATAATACATATGCTTGCAATGTGTTTCATAATTTATATGATAAATGGGTACTTGCTGCAGTCCATTTTGTCAGTTGTATTGTTCCTGTTGTTAAAAATTAGGGTGTTAGTATCTGTGATAAGAATAATTATAGGCCAATAGCACTTGCCAGTATACTTTCTAAGGTGTTAGAATGTCATTTATAATGGGATAAGTACTTACTTGCAGACTTATGACAATCAGTTTGGCTTTAGAGTGAAACATAGTACCATACCAACATGTGTATTTATATGCTAAAGGAAGCAGTCCTAAAGTACAAGATGTCAAATAACATTGTATATTCCTGTTTTTTGGATGCATCAAAAGCATTTGATGGAGTTAATAATCACAAAGTTTTCAAGAAATTCTTGTGTTGATGGGTACCTAATGAAGCACTGTATCACCAGGTTTTAAGGTAACTAATGGTGTTAAGCAAGGAGGTATATTATCACCCTATCTTTTCTTTATATAAATGGATGACCTTAACAAATGAACTAAAAACTGCATATACTGGCTCTGTCATTGGAAAGGAAAAAATTAATCATTTAATATATGCTGATGACCTTATTCTTCTGTCACCCTCTCCCCATGGACTGAGAGTACTGTATTAGAAATATGTAAACAATATGGTATAGAAAATGACATCACCTATTATGGGGCAAGGCTATTTTGATTTTTAGATGTAGTAATCTACTGAAACATGTATCATGTGGGTCTTTTGAAATGAATGGTCAGACTATACCTGTCAAAGACATGTAAATATTTAGCTGCAAGATGAACTCCATATTGAGAGGCAACGTAAAAAACTGGGTAACTTTTTACAAGTGTACATTATAGGCTTTGTAAATCAAAACTATATTTTTCTGATAGTTTTTGATGTGGTTTGAATGAAGGTTAATTTCATTCAAAAAATATCAAAAACAATCGGGGGAAAAACATAGTTTTAATATATGATCTACTGGTAACCTAAATTAAAATTCTAAAATTCCTCAAAAGCCTATAATGTACTCTTGTAAAAAAATATCAAAAGCTGTATGTACAAGGTAACATGCTAGTAAAAAATTTGGGTAATTGTATACAACATCCCCCTCACCTCAATTTTATGAAATTGACTTCACAATCGATGTAAAACCTTTATTTATAGCATGTAATTACTTTATTTATTTTTGGAAACCAACCTAACCCTAAGGTATACCCTAATAGGATACGTTAAATAAAGTAATTACATGCTATAAATAAAGGTTTTACATTGATTGTGAAGTCAATTTCATAAAATTGAGGTGAGGGGGATGTTGAAAACAATTACCATAACTTAACATGTTATTACATTATCATTTGTATAATTTAGGTCTTGGGGGTATGGGGGTGGAGCCCCCGTAAAGATCACTCATCACAAAGTGAACCCTATACCAATCAATTTGTGATGCGTGATCTTTACGGGGGCTCCACCCCCGTACCCCCAACACCTAAATTATACAAATGATAATGTAATAACATGTTAAGTTATGCACTTTTTTAGTCTTCATCTAGGTCACATGATGAATCAAGTTCTCAGTCGAAACCATACGAACAGCATGTCATAATTCTATCACAAACACAACCAAACTGAATCCAATTAGAAAAAAAAAATAGACAGAACAAAAACTAACCAAGTGATTAAGTCGCAGAGTAGTGAAAAAATAGCCCAATCAGGAAAAATAGTTTATGAAAAAAAGTCACATTTGACGTGATGTCACGTCAAATGGATATCGTTAATTAAAATTTCAGAAGCAAATATCTCCATAAATATGATCAACCGAAATTTTTTTTACTTAAAGGAAAGGTTTTATTTATTATTTTCTACGCATTGCAATAATTTTTATTAGAAACTGAGGTGAGGGGGATATTGTATACAATTACCAAAATTTGGGATCACTTTAACATATTGCTTCCCAAAGCATTCGGGAAGCAATATGGGTCATTCCAGCTCAACTGGTACAGATTTCAGAAAGTTGGTCGGGGGTGACCATCTCCAATTTTCTTCAAATTTTCAGGTTTGATTCATACACCATTCAATAGCTTAAATCTAAAATTTTAGCTTCCTCAGTCAAAAATGTTTAATTTTATGGTCGCTTAAATGACCCCCACCTTCAACAAAAAATGCCCATGTTGGGCTTGATCGGCCAATGCCTTCATTTTGAGAGGCCTTGAAAAGTGTCTTCTAATAGGAGTAGAAGCTTCAAATTTGTCATGCCAATACAACTTCTGGTGGGCTTTTCAATTTTGCAAGCTGAAAGTTGATATTTTCATAAAATTTGCAAAATTAACATCAACTTTGGGGCTTAATATAAAGGTGTCCAAAATTAGTCAGGGAGTTGATACTTCTAGTAAAGAAAGATACATATGTGTACAAAAACATATATTAAGGAATAGATCTCAACTCAACTCCTTCATATAGTTTTGGCTATTCAAAGAAAAGTACTTTTTGTGAAAAATTCTGAATTTTTTCAAAATTTTGAAATGTTTAAATTTCTTTTTACAACATTAAATTATAATTTTACTTCCATTTTATTACTTGGTAAGTTAATTTACAAATGTTAAATTATCTGAAACTAGAAACTGCATGATTAATAACTGCAAAACATGTTCTGGTTTAAATGAATTACGGGATTGGCTTCTTACAATTTTTGAAAACAATGATTATGACATGGATGATGAGGTTTCCTTTAAGCAGTGGCTTCATACAGACTATAGCTACCCAACTGGTCACAATGACAAAAAGTGTTTCGAATGTAGTAGAAGACATGTGAAAGTGCAAAAAAGTTGAAAATATACCATTTCATCGCAAAAGCCCAATCAAAATATTTGTCTAGCTGTAAAGAAAACCTCAATGATTCTACAGCATTAGTGCTTGTTGACTTTCTCTGAAAACTATAGTTTTATAATTCAGGATGCTGTACAAGGGCATCACTGGGACAATACCCAGGCTACCTTGCATCCGGTAGTCTGCTATCAAAAAGTTGATGGTGAACTAAAAGTTACAAATTTTTGTGTAATATCAGATTCACTTACACACAACACAACTGCAGTTCATTCTTTTTTATGTGAAGCCTTGAAATTACTTAAAAGTCAGAATCCTAAACTAAAACATATTTGTTACTTTAGCGATGGCGCAGCAAGTCAATATAAAAACTATAAAAACATCATTAATTCAGTGTTACATGAAAAAGATTTCCAACTAACATGTGAATGGAACTTTTTTGCCACCTCTCACGGAAAGAGCCCCTGTGATGGTGTTGGTGGCACCGTCAAAAGGTTAGTTGCCCGGGCAAGTCTACAAGCAACAAGTAAAGGTCACATCACCAATCCAAGAGAGATGTTCGATTGGTGCAAATCTAATATTAATGGTATACAATTTCTGTACATTGATTCAGCTAAAATTGAGGAAAATGCTAATTTGTTTGTTAGAAAAAAGGTATTCCTTAATTAAGACAATCCCAGGAACCCGTTCATATCACTGCTTTAGACCTTCATCAACAGGCATTAAACTGTACAAAATTTCTAGTGATGAAAATTTCTTGTGATGAAAATTTCTTTAACGTACAACTTTCCTTCCTCAATGCTACACAAGAAAATGTGGCTTACCAATATAAACCTGGTACACATGTGGCCTGTTTCTATGAAGGTGACTGGTTTGTTGGAAACATAGTTGAAGTGTGTGATATTGAGAAGGATCTTTTAGTAAATTTCATGAAAAAGAATCCTTTTAAATGGCCTGAACAAGAGGACGTTTGCTGGATTCCATTAACTAGTGATGTTAAAAAACCATTTTTTTTATGTCCATGTTATTTTTTTTTTTTTTTTTTTTTTTTTTTTTAATATAGATATTGCCAATTTAATTATAAGGTATACTTTTGCAATGATATATATTATAAAAATAAATAAATAAATAATAAAATATGCCATATGGTACCAGTATAGAATGTCCTTTTCAGCCTATTTACAGAAAAAAAACTGGCCTCTTTCTTGCACTGAAAGTCTTGCATCTTGAGATCCGTTAAACTTGCGAGAACACTGGCTGGGAGCTGACTGCCCATTGTCCAACCTTTCCAGGACTCTCCCATCCATGCCTCGGATTTTGAATCTCCCACTTAACTATCCTTCAGACCTGCGATGACTATCCCCCCCCCCCCCCCCCGAGACCATCCATATACAGTATATATACATACACATACACCCATATACATATATACCAATATATACATAAATACTTATATACACATATTTATATCTATTATATACCCCATACATACGCATACATCCAGAATTCCAGATACATACGCATGTATACTCACATATATACCTACACAAACTCATACACCTCTATTTCGCCCTTTCATTACCTCCGAGATCACTTAGCACATGGGTCATTCTCTGTCAGATCAACAAAAAAAAATTGAAATTAACACCCTCATCTCTCATATTTTGCTGAAATTTGGTTTATAGGGAGTTTGTGAGCCCTGAATCCATTTCTGAAATTATAAGGTCAATCCGACCAACGGTTCAAGAGATATGACCTCGGGCAATTTGAGGTCACTCGCGAGGTTACTAACATTTGGCGAGCCATAACTTTGGTAATAATTGTCATAATTATATAAAAGTATATATATTTAGAATCAGAAAATGACAAGGAATCCAAATATGCAAGTTTTAGAACTCTAGGTTGAAAAATAAAAAGTTACACTGTAACCAAAATTTGAGGTCACGATTTGACCTCTGGGGTATCAAATGAGAATTTTTTTTTAAATGTAAAAAATGAAGGCATAGGCATTGGCTATTAGAATCAGCAAAAAAAAGTTTGTTTATGTTAGTATTTTTCATGTAACTAACATATAAGTGAACACCATATTCATAAGTTGTGCGTCAATTCTACCTATTTTTTCACACTTAAGCTCATAATTTGACCTATAGAAATTAAAATTACATTTTTTATAGATATAAAAACAAAGTCAGAGTTCTTGACTAATAGAAACAATCATAAAAAGTTTGTTTATGTTGGTACTTTTCATATAACTAACTTATAAGTGAACACCATATTTATAAATTGCTTGTCATTTCAAGGAATTTTTATATCTTAGCTATCAATTTCACCTCAAGCTCCAAGAATTTAATAAAAATTGTATTTCACTGCTAATCTACACTGGCAATAATAGTTATAATAGTGAAAGGGGAAGACTAAGCTCACATGTAGCCTAAACAAACCTGTTGAAACATGTTGCTACTTGTCTAAGTGCAGAATCAACACAGATAGTTGCAAAATTCCTTGTCTACAGGTTAGTACAGTTCCAGCCAGCACTGTGGGTGGCTGGTGGGTATGGTGTTTTAATGAGCCTCAGAGACTATCAAGGCCTAAAATATTAAGTGTGTATAGCTATATATTTTCTAAAAAATATATATTACCTAATTGTAAATCCTATATCTTTACAGATCAAAATACAATGGTTTGGCACTTGAAATACTGCCAGGACCCTATTCAAAAACACAAGAAACGCATAACAATCAATCTTAGAAAAGTGACTGATGTACTTGTTGAAAAATGTGCTGGAAGAGTGAAAAAAGACTCATTGTTGTGTGTGAACTGCTGGACACTGATAATGAAAAACCCCACTATACTTAGTACCACTGAAAACAACGAGTCTGAGCAGGATTCAAATGAATCATCTACTATCAGTGGCTTGAGTAACATCTCTCAATTCAAGATCTGGACAATGACAGTGATTGCTTGATTGCTTGATAAAGGAAAATCCTTCAACTTCAGTTGAACCAGTTCTAGCATTTCTGGACCAAACACCAGTTAAAAAAAGTAAGTAATAAATTAATATAATAACTTATACTTTACTACAAGGTCTGTTTGATCTACTATATAGCCAATTATATAGCATTTAAGGTACTATAATTAATATTTAATTACTAATATTCAGGTGTGTGAAACCTTTTTTTCTGTTCTTTTCAGAAGGGCTGTCATTAAGCCAGAAAAAGCGCAAGGCTCATGGTAAGCTATCATCTGCTCAGAAACACCTGAAGGAGAGGCTAGATGTTCAAATTACCGAGGAGGTAAGTGATACTTCAAAACCTGAAACTAAATCTGAAAAACATCTAGACAAATTAATGAATGAATTGAAACAGTCATTCCTGGAGAGCAAATGTCACCATCACAAACTACAAATATTGACACTCTCACCATACACAATTGAAAAAACAGCTAGTTTCTTTCAAACTACAACATACATGGTGAAAAGAAGCCATTCACTTAAATCAGAACATGGAATCCTTCCGAAGATTCCACTAATGAGCAAAGGAAAAGTGATATCTGAAGAACACAAAGATATAGTTAGAAGATTCTATGAGTCAGAAGAGGTTAGTCGTATGTGTCCTGGCCAAAAGGATTGCGTGAAAGTTATCAGTGCTGAAGGTGCAATGAAGGTGTAAAAACGATTGGTCCTCGGAATTTAAGAGAGATGTTTGAACTATATAAAAATGATGAAAAGAATCCCAAAATAGGATTTTCCACATTTGCAAAATTACGGCCATCATATTGTGTGCTTGCCGGTAGTGGTGGGACTCATTCTGTCTGTGTCTGCACATACCATCAAAATCCAAAATTGCAGCTGGCTGCATTGGGAGAAAGAGGTCTTTCATACAAGGATCTTATGGATTACAGTGTCTGCAGTACAGAAAGAGAGACTTGCATGATGCAACTTTGCAATGATTGCCCAAGAGAAGAGGGTGTCCTGGATTTTCTTGAGTTACTTGAGTGTGAAATCAGCTCCAAATGAAATATCTTACAAGCAATGGGTGACTGTTGACCGTTGTACAATGGTTGATAAGGTGGAGCCACTTCATGAATACTTATCATCCCTAAGCATGAAAATATCCCGCATGGTTCGTCATCACTTTGTTGCTCAGCAACAATCACAGTACTTCAAGCAGTTGAAAGAAACACTACCACCTCAGAGCGAGGTAGTTATAGTAGGTGATTTCTCTGAGAATTATTCTTTCATTGTCCAGGATGCTGCCCAAGGGTTTCACTGGGACAATTCACAGTGTACAGTTCACCCTTTTGTCATCTATTATAGATCATCTGCAGACCAGGAACTTAGCCATTTTAGTGTCTGTTTCTTATCTGCATCACTAAAACACAACACTATAATGGTTTACTCATTCATATTGAAGCTTATGACATATGTTAAATTCAGATGCCCACAATTGAAGAAGGTGCACTATTTCTCAGATGGATGTGCTGGCCAATATAAGAACAGATACAACTTCACAAATCTCTGTTACCATGAAGAGGATTTTGGTCTGTCTTGTGAATGGCACTTCTTTGCTACATCCCATGGCAAAAATGCATGTGATGGGATTGGAGGAACAGTGAAAAGAGCTACTGCTCGTGCCAGTTTGCAGAGAACTACAGAGAGGCAAATTCTTACACCAGAACACATGTTTTTTTGTGAAGAAAACTTGAGCAAGAAGATAAATTTTTTCTTTGTAACTACAGCTGATTTGAAAGATGCAGAAGAATGGTTGGAACATCGATTCAAGGATAGTAGGGCTATTCCTGGAACTCAGAAATATCATAGATTTGTTCCCCTAAACAAGGAAGAACTGATGGTGTATCCCATTTCAAGTGGCATTGGAGAAAAGAAAAGAATAAGGAAAAGTCATTTTACTAATGAACCTGCAATGCTTGGTAACCTAAAATGTGTCAAACCAGGAGAGTATGTTGGCTGCATTTATGACATGCAAGTTTGGTATGGAATTGTGGAGGAATATTGTGAAGAGTTTGATGATTTCACTGTGAACTTTCTACATCCCTCTGGGTCATCAGGATCAAGTGCATATTATTATCCATCAAACAAGGATTCATGTGCAGTGCCAGGACATCATATATTAACTGTAATGAGTTGTCCTACCCTAAGAGGAGGCAGCAGAATTCAATACATTTTTCCACAAAAAGAAATTGATGAGAGCATCGAGCATGCAAAAATTGTATTAGGCTAGCACATGAATCCTCTAAGTAGGTCTTCCCCTTTCACTATTATAACTATTATTGCCAGTGTAGATTAGCAGTGAAATACAATTTTACATTTTTGCCTTTGTTTTTATATCTATAAAAAAATGTAATTTTAATTTCTATAGGTCAAATTATGAGCTTGTGTGAAAAAAATAGGTAGAATTGACGCACAACTTATGAATATGGTGTTCACTTATATGTTAGTTACATGAAAAATACTAACATAAACTTTTTTTTGCTGATTCTAATAGCCAATGCCTATGCCTTCATTTTTTACATTTAAAAAAAAAATTCTCATTTGATACCCCAGAGGTCAAATCGTGACCTCAAATTTTGGTTACAGTGTAACTTTTTTTTTTTCAACCTAGAGTTCTAAAACCTGCATATTTGGATTCCTTGTCGTTTTCTGATTCTAAATATATATACTTTTATATAATTGTGACCATTATTACCCAAGTTATGGGTCGCCAAATGTTAGTGACCTCGCAAGTGACCTCAAATTTCCCGAGGTCATATCTCTTGAACCGTTGGTTGGATTGACCTTATAATTTCAGAAATGGATTCAGGGCCCACAAACTCCCTATAAACCAAATTGCAGCAAAATCTGAGAGATGAGGGTGTTAGGCACTGGTTGATCTGACAGAGAATGACCCACATACAGTAATATCCATACAGCCAAAAGAAACTGATTAAGCACAGACAGAGCAGCAAAGCTAGTATTTATATCCCAAAATGCAAAATTCCAAGAAAGTGAAGTAAAACATGGTGCTACATTGGCTTTGTGAACATCCAAATCTGCAATAAGTACCAGTACCTATGATATTGAAACTAGCTATATGCTCTAATCAATCTAGTGATAATGATTCTTCAATGGAAATAGAATCAGATAATGAAAGTTAAACAGCATTAGGTTAACACAAAGGTTAAAGAAGAGATGAATATTTTTATTTTTTTTATTTTTCTATTTGGAATATATATATATATACACACACTGGTATTCTTGCCAATCACAATTATATATATTGTTTTACCAGTATTATGTATTTTTTATTATGTATATTATACCAGTACCTGTGATATTGAAACTAGCATATATGCTCTACCCAATCTAGTGATGATTCTTCCATGGAAATGAAGGTTAAACAACATTAGGTTAACAAAAAGGTTAAAAAAAAAGTGAATATTTTCCTTTTCTATCTAGAATATATATACTGGTACTCTTGCCAATCACAATTATGTATATTGTTGGAAACGAGGAAGAATGTTTTATGTTCTAGTTAAAAAATATATATACATATAAAAATGAGGGTTTGTTTTTCCTTTCTATTATATACTTTTTGCGTGATTCAATTTTTCTAAAAGATGACTATATATACTAGGTATAACCGTATAAGCATGGTAGTATAGTAAATTATAGGTAATACTAATATACTTATTAGATTAAAGGAAGAAAAATATGGAATAAGTTTAAAACAAAAAAAATGACACAATAAAAAATGACTCACATCACTAATTACAACATGTTTTGTGTTCAATTGAACCACCTACAGTTGCTGGGAAAATGGGGAGACAGTACAAGTTATCAAATGATTGTTTATCTAAAATTGAGGAGTATTTAAAAAAAAGCCTAAGTTAACTACAGACCTGTATCAAGCTGAATAATAAATTGCCAATTTATGGCTGTGAGGCCATGGAGTGTTGAAGACAATCAGACTTAAAGCCTGAGTACAATAATAAATTCCTGAGTCAGTGTCTAAACATAAGAGTTATTAGCTATATATAAATTTACATACAAATTTACATAAAACAACACATATTAAAAAAAGAATATGAACTTATAGCCAATAATTCACATGCTTAAAGACTCAGGAATTCATTATTGAATATAGCTAAGTACTGTACACTTGTATTAAGGGAAGTAATACAACAAAGCTACTTAAATTTAAGGTTTTGTACTGAAAATGGTGGTTACTGCTAGTTTATCTGTACTAATTGCATAATTTAAATTACTAGGAAGTGCTTAAAGAGCAGTAGAACACGGTTCTACATGATTTACTTAGGTAGATCCAAGTATTGAGCCTACAAGCTGGTCCATCTGTTGTGTTAACTGCAAATGTAGTAATAATCTAGGTATATATTATGTCTTTTTTATGAGTAAAACTTATTTAGATAATTTAACATTTGTGAATTAACTTACCAAGTAATAAAATAGAAGTAAAATTACAATTCAATATTGTAAAAAGAAATTTAAACATTTCAAAATTTTGAAAAAATTCAGAATTTTTCACAAAGTACTTTTCTTTGAATAGCCAAAACTATATGAAGGAGTTGAGTTGAGATCTATTCCTTAATATATGTTTTTGTACCCATATGTATCTTTCTTTACTAGAAGTATCAACTTCCTGACTAATTTCGGACACCTTTATATTAAGCCTCAAAGTTGATGTTAATTTTGCAAATTTTGTGAAAATATCAACTTTTGGAAATTTTTAAAAATAAAAATAAATCCTTTTTTGGTTATTTTTTTATTTCACTCATAAATTTACAACCCATAGAGACTATTAGGAGTATTAAAACAGCTGTGAACTAAAACTTTTGAAAATGGTAGTCGTAAAAGTGGGAGGAATTGATGCAAGCTTCAAAATGGAGCCATATTTAAGCCCTTGTAACTTAGAAACTATTTGTTCCACAGCCTTTTTGCTTGCAAAATTGAAAAGCCCACCAGAAGTTGTATTGGCATGACAAATTTGAAGCTTCTACTCCTATTAGAAGACACTTTTCAAGGCCTCTCAAAAGGCATTGGCCGATCAAGCCCAACATGGGCATTTTTTGTCAAAGGTGGGGGCCATTTAAGCGACCATAAAATTAAAAGTTTTTGACTAAGGAAGCTAAAATTTTAGATTTAAGCTATTGAATGGTGTATGAATCAACCCTGAAAATTTGAAGAAAATTGGAGATGGTCACCCGACCACCCCTGTACCAATTGAGTTGGAATGACCCATATGTTAAAGTGATCCCTCCTGGGAAGCAATATGTTAGTGATTAACACTGGGAAGCAATATGTTAAAAAGAGAAAGGTTGGTTGGTTAGAAAGAGGTTGGTAATCTAGGAGTAGGAGATAACCTACCGACTGTAAACAAAGCTATAAATGCCCAAACTGGGCATTCTTTATACAGGTTGTCCCATAAGTCCGGCATCATAGCAGAAATTCATATTTTTCTATTTCTACAAACCATAATTCATATTTTTCTCTTTCTACAGGCCATAATGTCTGTGAGCAAGGAAGAACGAATCCAGATAATTCTACTCATAGGAAATCAGAGTCAAAGAGAGGCTGCTGCTGAATTTAATAGACTGCATCCAGACCATGAGCCAATAATACAGAGTTGTGTTAGCAGACTTGTTGCACAGTTTAAGGAAACAAGATCCATAGAAGATAAACCACACAGTGGACCTCCAAGGAGGTCCACTGATGATGATACAGCGCCTGCTATCCTGGCTCATTTTAACAGAAGTCCCAATAAGTCTCTTCGGCGATTGTCCGCGAGACAGGAGTGTCGAAAAGTAGCATCCATCGCATTCTTCAGGCTCACAAATGGCATCCATATAAACTTCAGATCCTGCAGAAATTAAGCGATGATGATCCTGACTGGCGGATGGAATTTTGTGAATGGGCTATGGAACAATATGCTCGGGATGCCAATTTCCCGTTCACTATTCTGTTCAGTGATGAGGCTGTTTTTTATGGAAATGGTGAGGTAAATCGACAGAACACCCACTACTGGTCTCAAAACAACTCTCACTGGTATACCTCTTCAAAGGAACAAGGTGCATCCCGGGTGATGGTATGGTGTGGCATTTGGAAGGATCACATCATAGGCCCCCTCTTTTTCGATGAACATGTCACTGGAGGCACCTACCTATGTATGCTCAAGGAAGAAGCATTTCCCAGTGTCTTGAATGAAGAAGGAAATTTCCCAACATTGTTCCAGCAAGATGGCGCTCCTGCACATTACAGCACCCAAGTAAGGGAATACCTGTACCAACAATTCCCTGGTCATTGGATAGGACGTCGAGGGCCTGTGGAATGGCCAGCTAGAAGCCCAGATCTCATGCAACTAGATTTTTATCTCTGGGGCCACTTGAAAGCGCTGGTATACGCAGAGAAAATTAGGAGTGTTGAACATTTGCAGTAGCACATTATTGGGGCCTGTAACACCATTACTCCTGACATCATTCACCGTGTGCTTGCTGACTGGGTATCATGTCTGAATTTGTGTATTGAATGTATTGAAAATAATGGTGGACATATTGAGCACATTCTGTAAATAAAAGATTTTGTTTTGCCTTTTTTTATTATTTTTCCTATGATGCTGGACTTATGGGACACCCTGTATATTTAATGTAGGTCAACTGTATGCCCATGATTGGTTAGGTTAAGTCATGATATTTTTTAGGGGTGCACTGGATATGAATTTTTCATATCTGGCCAGATACCAGATATGCTGGATATGGCCATATCTATCTGGCTGGATATATATTATTAGGTACTGTATTATTTTTACACTCATTTTGCTATGTTTTGTTTTGCATTGGGGGCAAGTGCCCCCCCAAATATAAGATAAATAATAATTTAAGTATATTCAGATATTTAATTGTTTTGTTCTCTTTCAGGTTCTTGTGTTGTATTAAACTATTAAGTATTAATCATGACAAGTTTTGTGTGGTCACTGTATACAATAAATGATCCTAGCGATATCACTGCAAAGTGTAATATTTGCCAAAAGATTATCAAATGTGGTATGGAGAAAGGTGGCTGGAAGTCTTTTAGCACAATACCTCTTCATAATCATTTGAAGATTAATCACCCAAAAGAGTATGCTGAAGCCAAAAATGAAAATGACAAAAAAAGAATACCTGCGACTGAATCAAAGGAAATAGGCATAGATAGAATACGGGCTAGACCATCAACTTCTACTGGTAGTACTCTGAAAGAAAAGAAAATGGACCAAATGAGTAAGCAGATCTCAATAGAGGAAAGCTTTTCATCTAAAAAAATATGGGACATCAATGACTCCAGGTCTGTGATGATTCACCATAAAATTGGCATGATGATTGCCAACCAGCCATTTACTTCAGTTGAAGATGATGGTTTTATTGATCTAATGGCCTACCTCCAACCCAGATATCTCTTACTGAGCAGAAGGTACTTCTCTGATACTATAATTCCTCATCTTTATAATGAGTTCAAGTCTAAAATTGCTCAGAAGCTGGAAGAAGTAAAGCATGTCAGCTTTTCTTCAGATATATGGACAGACAGTTAATTTATTGGACATGCACAGCCTCTCAAGAAAGTTTTATATCATTATCAGGTCACTGGATAGGTAAAGATTTGGAAGATATGATGCGGTGTTACATGCCTCTCATTTCTCAGGGTCGCATACTGGCAAGAATATATCTGAGAAGTTTCACTCTGTGGGATAGTTGGGAACTTGATGCAAATAAGAGGAATTTATTGGTGAGGGATGGAGCTAGTAATATGGCTCTTGGTAGTGACCTGGCTGAAATACCTTCAATACACTGCAGCATTCATTTACTCCAACTGGTTATTAGTGACTCAATTATGGTTCAGAGGAGTGTAATTGATATCCTTGCAAAAAGTTGCTGCCTTGCAACTCACTTTAATCATTCTCCTTTGGCTTGTAACAATTTCAAACACATTCAAGTGCAGCAAAATCTTGAGCCTCTCCTATTGGTTCAAGATGTCCCAACACGTTGGAACATTGCATATTTGATGCTAGAAAGATTATATAAATTAAAAATTCCAGTGCAACTGTATTTGGCTGATCGTAGTGAATTACCTACCATCACAACCTTCGAGTGGACACTGATACGAAATCTCCTTAAAATATTAAAACCATTCTTCCAACTAACTCAGGAAATGAGTTCGGAAAAATCAACTTTGTCTTATGTAATCCCAAGCATTTGTATTTTACAAAGATTTCTTTCAAAGATTGGCCATGATGACCAAGGTGTTCAAATGACAAAGAGAAAACTCCTGACTTCTCTTCAAGTGCATTTCTTGTCAGAGAGTAATGATGGGAAGTCTTTGAACATAATGAAAAACAGGGCTTATGTGACTGTGACTCCAATAGATCCACGGTATAAGTTATATTTCTTTCAACAAGATCAAAAAGAGCAGGCTAAATCCTGGCTGATTGAAGAAGTCATAGGTATTGAAAATAATGAAGGTGGTAATGATTCTAGGGTAAATCCAGGATAAATAGACAGATAGAAGTGCTGATATAACACTAATACATCTTCAATATTCATGAAACTTGGTCTGATGATGTTTTTTAGTGAAAAAAACAAATTCCCAAATTTTTTTGAAAATCAGTCAAATAGGTCAAAATTTAGGGTCAGGTCAAATTTTGGCCAAATTGTGACCTAAGAATTTTTTAAATCCCTATATCTCGGCTTCTAATTGTCATAGCTTAATAAACTTTATATGGATGGAAGCGGAATGAGCTCTAGTTTCCAAAAATGGTACTTTCATTTGGATAATTTAATAAAATTATTTTTTAAAAAAACAAAAAATTCAAGATTTGACATTGAAGGGATGAATTTTGTAAAAAATTTTATTAAAGAAAAAATGTTGCCTGAGCAAAGATCTACCATAATCAGCGATAAAAAGTTAGCTTACAGGCCATTATATAGCTTAAAATTTAATTTTATTAATGCTGGCTTTCTTTATTTTTTCAAAATTTCATCATCAAAAATTTATTTAATGAAACTAAACATATTAAATAGTAGGGTAACAATATAATAAGGATATACTTAGCATTTGTAATTATTAATTAAATTTAAATACGTATCTACTGTCTTTGCTCTGCTATCTGCAGCTTTGGGTTTTGATGGTATGTACATACACACACAGTGTGTGTACCGCTCTGACCTGTGAGTACACACCAAGAAGGTCTTAAGTTTGCAAAAGAGCTAAATCTGATTTTTGGATTAACTTCATTTTTTTATATATTCTCTGAATAATTCATGTAAATTACATAGCATCAATCTCTTCTGCATCTTCACTTTTTCTCCATTTTCATTAATAGTAAATTTATAATCCTTCATTCCTAGACACATTTGGCTATAATCATCGCTCTCATAAAATTCTCTTACAATCCTCTTCACTTCATTGGTTATGAACTTTCCTTTCGACATACTCGGAACATGCAGTAATATACCATATTCTTTTTGCAAACTCTTACTTTTTCTCACCATATACGTAGAATTTTCAAAGAATTCTGCTGTTTTTTCAATTGAAAATGGATATAAAGATATAATTTGTAATTTAATCTTGCAATCAGTTGTAGAAATAAATTTGTCTTTAAGCTCTTGCATGACATTTTCATACCTAAAATTATAAAAAAAAAAGAAATGAGTAAAAATCTAAGTTGTTAGTAAATTAAGTATTAAATTATATTTTTTTCTCAAAAAAATCTATTGTTTCATTATGTATTGTACATATAAATAACAATAGCTACATGTTTTTAATGTATAATAAACTTTTTGCCTTTTTAAATCATCCCAACGACCCTTTTTGGATGGGCCAGCAACAGCGTCTTCCTGGATAGAAGTCCCAGGTGGATTCTATGCTGCTTCTAACTTTTCCTGATGTTGCCTGAAATGTTGAAGTGGCCTTTTTTTGTTTTTGCTGTGACGTTAATCCAGCTGTAAAGAATTACATAAAATTACAGTTGAGATACAAATATTATTAAATTATATATGTATATGTAATGTATGTTAGTTGTCTAACTGAGACTTGGTTTATTAATTAGATAAAAATTAAATATATGTTTATTGAAAGATTTCATTAATCATATAAAAAATAAATATATGGTTATTTAAAGATATTTACCTGTTTTTATGGGGGGCTCATCTAAATATGGTAATATTTTATTGCTGAGTATATCCTTATTATGTTGTGGATCTTCCAAAAAAATGTCCTCAACAGGTGGAGCCGTAGAAATATTTGTAGATGAGCTACTACTGCGTTCAAAGGATTCTTCATTTGCTGGTAAAGGACATGGTTCTTGTAGCGGTACAGCCTCTTCTGCTGGTGCTGGTACAGATTCCAGTATTCCAGGTTGACTTCTTAAGTTGTAGCAATTGCTACACAATAGCTGATCCTTTTGAAGAACTCCATAACTTACAGAAGCCATAAGTTCCGTAACTTTTTTAATATTATTGAAAATTCTTTTTTTTGTTTTTTTTTTAAAGGATCACAACAATATAATTTCTTATTTTTTGGCATTTTTTTAAGTTATCAGGTCATCCCATAAGTAATGTCATTTTTTATGATAGATTAAGTTTAAACTAGTCCTACTCGGTTTAAGCATAAATTTTCTGAAGGTTATATCTAAGAGGAGATCTATCGTGTTTTGCTACATACTTTACAGACCTTGACCAGTGAAGATGTGTGTTTTGCTTTATGTGAACCCCTCATAAACATGGCTGTATCAGAATAGCATATCAGGCATATAATGCTTTACGAGTTCAAAAAAGGGAATACTGCTACTGAAGCAATGCGAAACATTCAGGACATTTATGGCAACGACATTCTGCATGTGAGGAAATGTCAAAGATGGTTTCAAAAGTTTAGGAATGGTAACTGCTATTTGACAGATGCAGCACGCTCTGGACAGCCTGCTGAGTTTGATGATGACCTGCTGTTAGCCGCACTTGAAGAAGACTGTTCAACAACTGTTGAAGAATTGGCCCAGAAACTCGATTCATCCCTGTCTACTATCCATCGACATTTGCAACAACTCAGGAAAGTGCCTAAGTTAGGAAAATGTGTGCCACATGAATTGTCGGTCGACAATCTGAGGGTGTGGGTAAACATTAGCACAGCTCTTCATTCCTGTGAACTCCAAGATCTGTTTTTGCACCGTTTAGTGACTGGTGATGAAAAGTGGATACTGTACCAGAATGTTAAGCGCTGTCAACAGTGGGTTTGTGCCAGAGAACCAGTGACACCACAGCCAAAACCAAATCACCCTTGGAAGGGAAGGTGTTGCTTAGTGTTTGGTGGGATAAAGATGGTGTAATGCACTTTGAAACCTTACCACACAACCAAAAAATCACCGCTCAAGTCTACTGTCAACAACTGGATCGATTGAACACTGCACTAAAAGAAAAGAGACCTTCTTTGGTTAATCAGAAAGGAATCGTGTTCCACCATGATAACGCACATCCTCATACAACTCGGATCACTTCTACAAAAATTGAGGAGCTTGGGTGGGAAAAACTTCCATATTCTCCAGACCTTGTGCCTTCAGATTATCATCTCTTCAGGAGTCTGCAAAACTATCTTGATGAGAAACAGTACTTCTCTAGATGACCTGCACACCAGTCTTTGTACATTTTTTGTCTCAAAACCACCTGAATTTTATAAACATGGCATTGAAAAGCTTGTAGGACATTGGCAGAGTGTCATTGATTCTGATGGAAAATATATACTAGATTAAAAAGTTTGGGTTTTTTTTATCCTTCAAATTCCGATCTAAAAAATGACATTACTTATGGGATGACCTGATATTTAGGTAGATATTTAGGTACACCTGTATCTTTCAATATATAGTTATTAAAATCTGAAAATAGAAAACTAAAAAATTAAGAAAGCCAGCATTAATAAAATTAAGTTTTAAGCTATATAATGGCCTATAAGCTAACTTTTTATTGCTGCTTATGGTAGATCTTTGCTCAGGCAACATTTTTTCTTCAATAATTTTTTTTTTTTATTAAATTATCCAAATGAAAGTACCATTTTTGGAAACTAGAGCTCATTCTGCTTCCATCCATATAAAGTTTATTAAGCTACGACAATTAGAAGCTGAGATATAGGGATTTAAAAAATTCTTAGGTCACGATTTGGCCAAAATTTGACCTGACCCTAAATTTTGACCTATTTGACTGATTTTCAAAAAAATTTTGGAATTTGTTTTTTTCACTGAAAAATGCCCCCAGACCAAGTTTTATGCAAATTGAAGACATGACTGTGTTGTTTATCTGTCTATTTAATCTGGATTTACCCTCAAATGAAAGTGAAGGTAATGAAAGTGGAAGTGAAAGAAGCTCAAATTTCAGTTCTCCTATGCGAAAGAGGAAAGATGAAGAGAAAATTCTTGAAGTGTGTTTTATGGAGATCATAAAAGGAGAGCAATCTGGGGAAGTAAGTTACAAGAGAAGAAAGGTTGAAAAAGACTGCTCATGTTCTACTGATTGCAGGGGAGTTAGACCAATATGCATCTGAACCTCTTGTAGATAAGGAAATGCTGTCCAGTTCAAATTTCGAAGCAGGAGGACCAATTTCCTCTCCTTAAAACTATTGTTTCAAAGCTTCTCTGCACACCCGCATCCTCTATATTTTCAGAGAGAATGTTTTCTGAATATGGAAACATCTATGAAGCAAGGCAATCCCAAATATTGCCTAAAAGAGGAGAAATGCTCTTGTTTCTGCACCACAATGGAAAAAAGTTCTAAATCACTGTTGTTGAGTTTTTTTTTATTCTGAAGACCTCCAGGCTGAATGGCGGCATCTGACCTACACACTACTGCCCTCCATTCATTGATTTCATTACAGGCATTTTATATTGTATTCAATGTATTGTTTTACATTTGTCAAGCTTGTAATGTTTTGTATTGTTTTGAAAATAAAGGAAAAAAAGAGAAAAAAGAATGTAAAGCAAGTGCAGGGGTCTAGCAATATTTTACTCTTTTTAAAAAATTTAACACGCCCAGACGTTTTTATAAAAAGCTCTGATTATATTAATAGAACTGTAATTGTTAAGGATGGACAGATGTTTTATTTATTCTTGTCATCAGTATTGTGTTGATTTAATATAAAAAGTGTTGCTGGACTGGTTTAGGGGTGGGCCCTGGAGGGCTTTCCATTTTTTTGTACCCTATATAAAATATTTGTAATGTTATCATATTATGGCAGATTTTCATACAGGTGTTAATTTTCTAATGTCTTGGCCTATATCCGGCATATCTGGCTGGATATGACCCATATCCTGCTAGATACCAGATATTTCGCAATATCTGGCTGAATATCCGGTGCACCCCGATTATTTTTGTTAGTTTTAACGAAAATATCACAACTTAATCTAACCATTCATCAAGGGTGTACAGTTGACCTAACTGGGGATTCATTTAACCTACATTAAATATATAAAGAAAATGAAAGGATGCAAAAAGGAGCTACTCAACTCATACTTGTGGCAAATGATGTGGCGTGACCGATTCTTCCGAAATCCATTTTTTCTTTGTGACCATATAGTGCAACAATTCTAATAAATTTACTTTCAATCTAATATTTTAACATGTTATGATTTACTTTTTATGCCTTTACTTTATTAAAGCGAACATTTTTTATTGTACTACTTATCCTACATATTGGGAAGCAATATGTTAGTGATATACACTGGGAAGCAGTATGTTAAAGTGATCCGAAATTTGGTGTATTCAGAATCAATTAAAACTTATCCCTTTAGAACTTACTGTACTGCATTGTATACATCCCATCTATCGTGGAACTATACAAAAACTGCTATGAATAAACTTTGTTGCTTATAATAATATTTTTCGTTTGCTACTACAGTAAACCCTCAATTTAACGGACCCCGATGTAACGGATTTGGATTTAACGGACCGGACAAATAATAATACAGTACATTAATTAATAATAATTAAAAAAAATTAAAAAAAAAAAAAAAAAATCTTAAACGCCGCACTGTGCAGTCAGGTTGTATACAGTGTGTTTCTGTGATTTCTGAATTGTGACTTTATTTATTAAATAATTTTGCAATCCTTACAATTCAAAATGGCACCAAGTGATAGAGGTTAAAAGAAAGCGTGTGAACTTAAATGTAAGAGCAAGTTACACCAGCACGGCCTAGACTGTCTGAAATGAGGAATCTCATGGACATCGACATCCACTACATAGGGACATCTTCTGACCCTGAAATTGTCCCTTACTATGAACATTTTCGGCAGTTCAGGGCGATCATAATTAAGAAACAACATCAGAGTGGCAAACAACTGAAGCTGGATGCTTTCTTTAAGCGAACTTCACCGACTCCCACTCCTATTTCACCTCCAACTGCTTGTACATCACAACCATCTACAAGCAAACAGACAACACCAGTGCCTCCATTTGTGCACATTTCAGAAGAATCTGAAGCTGAGGATTTCCCTTCACCTCTACTTTCAGATACTGAATAAAGACTACTGTACTACTACCACTATGGTCACAGCAAAATACTCTTCAACTACACTGTCAAAAAGGTGAGTAAATATTACATATTCTTTATTATAATTTAATAATTTTATATTGTACAGTACTGTATATTGTATTAAAGCTTTTTTTTTACATTAAAAACAATAAAAAATGGTAAAAAATGGCCCCCCTAGGTTACATTCGATTTAACGGACTTTCGGCATTAACGGACACCCCTTCCCCCTTATTAGTCCGTTAAATCGAGGGCTTACTGTATGTAGAGAACCAAAATGGTGCAGTGCCAGTTTTATGTTTACTATGCATAACCTACTTACTAGCCAAATGTTAATCCGGAAGAATATTATAATTTCATTACTAGGGTCCAAAACAGTTCTAATGTGTTATTGTATAATGTCCTGTCTTCAGATACTGTGTACCTCTCACCTATATGGCAGTCTTGGTTCAGACAACTGCTGGTTTACAATACTTTATTTTCGTAATGTAGCAAAGATTATATATGTATATTAAGTTGTGTCATAATTAGTGGCTATGTTATAATAAGTGTTGCAAGATGTCTTGTGTAATAACAATATACATAAAATTGTCAGATAATTAATCAAACTATGCCAGTATGCTAGGTTAAGTGGCTATGTTGGCCTTATTTTTGTATTAAGTTCAGTGTATACGTAAGATTGTATTTGTATGTTAGGTTAAGTGGCTATGGATTGTGAATGATCTGCAATAATGATGTTTTGTTTGTTGGTTGAAGTAGCCTCTCAGAGGTTGGCCATTTGGGGCTCAGCTGGGATTCTGAACCCAATCAAATAAAATAAAATAACATGGTCCTTCGAAATGGATTCTAGTCCAAGACTGAGTCAGTGACTATTTTTTGGCAAAGTTCTGATTGTGCAAATTGTAGCCCAAGTTAGACCTGGATGGGTTGAGCATAATTAAGTTAAGGACCCAGGGTAGAAAGTTTGGTTGCACAGTTCCGAAACTTGGTTGCTAGTCTGTCGTTGTTTTGGGCCTACATTTTTACTGGTTTGGTTAATTTTGGTTTTATTGTTCATAGGGGAAGGTTGCAGACTTCAGTGTGCCAGTGACTTTGGTAGAAAATTTGGTATTCCATACTGATGGTTGGTCAGTACCCCAACCAAGCAATTCAGTTTATTTGAAAGGCAAATTTTGGGTTTGGTCAGTTTGGTTAAGTATTTTCACCAATTTGGCTTATTTGGCATTGAGCCCAATTGTTGTTTGCATTGAAGATAAGTGCAGCTGAAATGAACAAGTTTAGAAAAAGGAGAAGCGCCTACAAAGGTCTAATTACAAAGGTCATTGCCACTATAGATTCTGCCATAGAACAAGAGGATTTAAGCTTAGTGACTGCGCAGCTTTTCATATTAGAAACTAAAAAGGTTGCTCTAAGCGAAGTAAATGTTAAAAATTTGAGTCTCTTATAGAAGAGGATGAAATAGAAAATGACATAGCTAATTTACTTTGTGAAGAGATTATTGATGACCTAATTAAAGCATGCCACAGAGCAAAAAGAGTTTCGCAGCTCAGTACAGTTAGAGACCAGCAGACATGGGGTCATTATCATTGTAATGGTAATTAATTATAATTAATTACAAATCTCTTGTAATGATAATGAAAGAAATTTTGATTTTGAGGCAATAATGGTAATGATGATGGTAATGAAAGGTCTTTAATGAATCATTACACATCATTACATATTTATTACAGTGTAGTTTCAATATATATATAGCGGATTGACAAGAAATAGACAAGCAAATAAACAGAAATCTTTTGCTTCCACGCTATCATCAAAGAACTTGGAAAACACACGTGGGCAAGAGTCAAACAATGGAGCGTCTGTTTCTTCCCAAAGGGCGTGAACGAAAACCCTTATCAACTAAAGGACGCGCTCACAAGGCGTCTTAAGAATTGGCGCGAAGTCCTACGTCACAGGAACTACGTATAAAAGCGAGCTTCCACTTGCTTTCTTTCTCACTCTCACTCACTGGTACTCACATCATCGAATGTGAGGCTAGGCCTGCTGCTTCCTTCAAGGCCTACAATTTATCATCAAGTAAGATCTACAGACCACCGGCAGAAGCAATCCTTCGAGGCCCAACCGGAATCGCTTCGGGCCTGCGGTTTGCCGGGTCGGCCTTCAAGTTTCTCCACATTCCTCGAGATATATTCAGCACCACAGGCCTACGCCTGCAAGATCATAAGGCCAGCCTGCACCTCGAGAAGTAACATCACCTCAGGCTTCCACGAAGCCTACATCCATCATCTCAAGAGGCTTAATGGATGACAACTCGAATCTGCGTAAAATAGTTCGTCTTCAACCTGCCTTCAACGGTTATATCATCCTAAGATAAGTACCTCCTATTCTAAGTACTCTTGTGAAGCCTACATTAGCCTACCACTGAATGGTAGGCTATACTCCCAAAGTGTGTAATCAACATTCCAACTGACTCTCGTGAAAGAACGCAGTAGGCCTGTCATCCAATTCAAGTGTCTTTTCAATACCGTAATTCCACGTATCATCTGTCATTATGTTCAATTCATATATTTATGTGTTAACTAAATATTCTCTTGATGTAATCACTTAACATCACATAATGGTCTTATATAAATGATATCTGTATTTGTCAAGCATTTCAATCCATTATTATTAGGCCACATCAATTATTCCTTGTGCATCCATGCAATCATTTAGCCTACTTAATCAGTGTCATGTTTTCAATGTACCAAACGCACGTGCATTCTTTATATCATTTACTAGGCCCATTCAATGTTCCATGTCGCATGCTATTTACATACCAACGATGAGTATTATTTATTATGTGTCAATTAAGCTATTAACATTTCATCTTATTAGCTGAGTCTATGTCATAAGCATAACGTAAACTACCAATTAATTACTGTCAATTCTTTGTTATATCACAGTGAATAAATAACGGCTTTATTTTCATAATAAACTACAAAACCCATAAGGTGTCTTTTATAACCTTAATATTAATTTGCTTGGGTGTAAACCAAGCTGGTAACCTCGCTGCCTTTTCAGTCACTTCCAATAGTATGGTGGATCTACTCAAATAGCCTATCATTAATAAGCAATCAGTCATTGCCTTAATTAATCATAATATACAATCAAATCATTATCACCTTAAATGGCTAAAACTAGGTCCACTATATATATATATATTTTCATATATATATAATGAAAATTATTTCACGAAAGTGACACCTGAAAAATATTTATGATGAATAAAACCACGAAGGGAAAAGAAACACAAAGTGGTGCTCAAGGGCTTTCGTCTAATGACATCCTCAGGAACACTCAGTGCTGAGTGTTCCTGAGGATGTCATTAGATGAAAGCGCCTGAGCACCACTTTGTGTTTCTTTTCCCTTCGTTTTTATTCATCATATATATATATATATATATATATATATATATATATATATATATGACTTCAACAGCTCGATCACCCAGCACGAAGATGAGAAAGAATTGGCATTCCAAGTGATCGAGCATCATCGGAAGACCATGCCCAGTGCAAAGAAGTCCCATTACATATGATCCCTATGGATATGTTGGTAAATTTTTCATTGTTTTCTTAATGTGTTGAAAAGACTAAGGTTTCTGTTAATTGTTTTGGATGTAAAGTTACGGAAGTACATTTTTTGTTCAGCTGATTCCATAATCTCCCCAATAAGACTTGAAGGAGGCTCTTGGGGGACCAGTAAATATTACTCAAATTGAATAAAATTTTGTTTGTGTTGTTCAGTTAATAAATGGACTTGATTAAACATGTGTGTGGTATTGAATTCCAAACTTTGTACATCACATCACCCCCTATAGCCGCAGAATGCCCTTATATATATATATATATATATATATATATAATATATATATATATATATATATATATATATATATTTCCTCTCACTTTTTCTTTGTTTTTCCGCTGAGATATGCCCTTTTAAATAGAGGCGAATCGGTTCTTCCCGAACTTAAAAAAAAAAAAATATCAGTGATGTAGGTCTCGAGACCAATCTCGAGACCCAATTTGCAGATCTCGATCTCGATCTCGATCTCCGCTATTTAGATCTCGATCTCGGTCTCGACAGACGCGGTCTCGGTTTTTCTCCCCGAGACCTTTTGAGACCTCTCGAGACTGTAATGAAAAATACATGTTATTGGCATACTCATGATGGTGGCTTGGTTGAACAGACACAATTCAGAATGTTTATGAAAGTTTGTAAAAGTAAGGGACTCTAGGTATTCACTAATCAGTCACCCTGTTTTGAGTTGCCACGTTTGTCTTGAGTTCTATGATGTTACTTTCCCAGAGAGAGCTTTTGAATCTTTGAAAAGAAGCTACAATTCATTTTTTGAGTTTCCTCGTCTTCGTTCTGAATTGTGTGTTATATTCGCACAAATCTTTTGCCAAAAAGAATGTTGCTGAGCTCCTAAAATATCTACTGGAAAGCAAAATGCACAAAGGTCTTAAGGAAATATATAAATTGACGAATTTGATTCTAACTATACCAATATCGACAGCAAGTGTTGAGCGATCATTTTCTGCGCTTAAAAGAATTAAAAGTTATTTACGGAGTTCCCAAAGTGAAGAAAGGCTATCTAATCTTGCCTTAATTTCAATTGAAAAAAATTTCCTCAAGAAGCTTATGGAGAATCGAGAGTACTTTTACAATTTGGTCATCGAAGAATTTTGCAGGAAAACTAGGAGAGCAGAATTTCAATTCAAATAATGCTTCACAATTATTTAAGGTAAATTTAAAATTTGTATCTTTTTCTTTAGATCAATTCGGTAACTACTATATATAAATATGTCTAATTTTTTGTTCGCATATTTAAGCCTAACATTAAATGAACTTTCCTTCAAAGAGGTCCCCAAAAGTTTGTAAAACACCTTTAACTTGCTAAGTTCTATGTAAACAATATGCAAAGTTTGGGCAAGAGGGTTAGGTGGATGTTTTTCTTCCATTCCATAACATTGCATGCCTGAACAAAAATGTCATGAGTCGCCACTGATATATATATATATGCAGCTTCTGATTCCTCTCAGTCCCAGCCAGCACCAAAGCGGTGCAAGTTGTTCAATTTTATGGCTGCTCCAGCTTCCTCTACAGCTTCTCAGAACCCTATTGTCAGCCAGGTGGACAGCTACCATGACCAGCCATGCATTGATGAGGACTGCAATCCCCTGACGTGGTGGAGGGACAATGCACATCTGTATCCTGACTTATCTTTTCTTGCTGCCAAGCATCTTTGCATCCCTGCCTCCAGTGCACTGGTGGAGTGCTTATTCAGTATATTCATTATTGTAATGATCATTATAACGATAATGAAGGGCTTGTAATGATAATGTAATGATAATGAAACAAAAATGCTGTAATGATAATGATGATAATGAAAAATTTCTGGTGATGATGATGATAAACCTTGTAATGACCTTATGTCTGGAGACCAGGTGTAATAATGAAACACAGGTGTCAACAAATGGTGTAACTTGTGAAGTTAAGGTTAACAGATTTGCAGTTCAATTACTGAGGTTTGTACTCAAAACATTTTCTGGGAGTATTCAGGAATGGCAAGGATGGGCAGACAGTTTTCAGTCAGCAGTTCATTCTAGTCAAGTGGTTAAGTGCTGTGGATAAGTTTAATTATTTGCAGTCCCTCTTGGAAGGGGAGGCAGCAAAGACAATAGCAGAATTAGTATTAACAGAGGCTAATTATAATGTGGCTTGGGATATATTAAAGAAACAATTTGGTAAGCCAGAGATCTTAATTAAAAATCACCTCCGCGAACTTTTAGCTATACCTCCTGTTAATAATCCTGATAGTGTCACGGAGTTACAGCAGCTATATGATGAATTTGAAGCTAGAACTATGTCCCTCAATTTTGCTTGAATTAAGTAGGGGACACTCGACAGAACATGTGTACATCCCCCTTCAGCAGATGTTAAGCCTTTTAGGCACAGAATTAGCAAGATGGGAGGGAATTGAGTTTGCAAAGGGGACAAAGGCAGGCACAGCACCAAAGCTTCTATAAAAAGGAATGCCCCCAGGTACAGTGTCAGCTCTACATCCATAGATAGATAGAAAGAATAACCTTTATTCATAATAATAAAATAAATAAATTTTTTCAATTTACAATGACATGAATAATTGTGAAGCTTGACTATTTATTTTATTTAATTTGGCCCTTAAGCTTTAGGCTTTACTGGGCTTTTATTAAAAATAAGCTGCTAGTTGTTAGTATTAATTAATAATAATAAATAAATAAATAAGTAAGTATTATTAATAGTTAAAACATGTATTACAATATTAGTGGACATTAATCCTAGATTTTTGCTAGTATGCCATTATTAATCGGGATTTCAACTTGGTTTTAAACAAATTTACATTCACAATATTTTTTATATCGGCATGCAAGTCATTCCATAGTTTCAATCCAATGAAAATGGGTAGTTTTTGAGATGAATACAATCTAAATTGAGGTATAACAAGCTTTGATCTATTTCTGGTCTGATATGAGTGGATTTCTTGATGAGTTACAAAATATCTATTTACTCATTGCAAATTAATGATTTTGTTCTTACACTTGTAAATAAAATGTGCCAGTTTGGTTATATCATTGAGCTTTAGTAGGTTTAGCTCTTTAAATAATGCACTAGAGTGATCAAGGAAATCAGCATCAGATAATAATCTTATTGCTCATTTTTGGATGACAAAGATACCATTTAATGCATTGTTAGTGGAGTTTTCCCAAACAAGGGTGCAGTATGTTAAATAAGGAAGAACAAGAGTATGGTAAAGAGTCAATAAAACTTGTTTAGGGACTACATTTCTAAGTTTAACCTTTAATGCCAAACATTTTGGTAGGGTTAAGTCTAAATGCGTGTATTTGAAATGCTAAGTATTCGACTCAGTTGGCGTTAGAGGGTTAAACATTATAGCAACGCTCCTTGAAATCTTTTTTGCGATATAATTTACATGATCACTCCATTGCAAATTCTTATCTAGCATTACACCAAGAAATTTTGTTACAGTACACTCCTTTATGGCAATTTCATTAACATTAAGTTCATCAAGATATACATTTCTTTTATTAGTAAAAATCATGAAATTTGTTTTACTGGTATTTAGGAAGAATTTATTGGTGGTCAACCATTTCGTTACACTGATGAATTCTGAATGAAATAAGCACACCGGACAAAAAATTAGTCACCCCTAATAGCACCGATAGTAGGAAGTTCAAGGTCACACAGAGGGCGCTGATGTAGCATTGGTAAGTGACAAGTAGCGGTGACGTAGCACACAGGATCAGATCTGTTTCGTGAGGTGGTGAAGAACAAAGTGTGTGTTGGATATAGTCTGCAAAATGGGTCGTGAGGCAGACGTTACTCAGTGGCAAAAAGGAGCCATCGTGTTTGGCAGAGCCCACGGACACAAAATGTCTGAAGTAGCCCAATTTGTTGGTGTGTGAACGCGTACTGTCCAGCGAGTTTACAAAGAGTGGTGTAGTTCGCAATCAACTGACAATCAACGGCGTAACTGTGGCCGGAAAACAATTCTCGACAATAGGGGCCGCCGCCATGTTTCTCGTCTAGTAACTGCAAATCATTTTCAAACCAGAGAACAATTGCTCCAAGAAACCAATGAGGTTCTCCAGCGACCAATTTCCTAACGGACATTGCGACGAGAACTGCATGCGATGGACATCTGGAGCAGGGTACCACGGAAAGAGGCCGCTGTTAACAGCAAGTCACAAATTGGCACGTTATAAATGGGCTCAGAGGCACAAAAACTGGACTGCGGCAGATTGGAAACGTGTAATTTGGTCCGATGAGTCCCGTTTTTGTTTGTTCTCCAATGATGGGAGGCAACGAATACATCGCAGGTCCAATGAAGCCTTTAATCCTGAATGCGTCGAAGGTGTTGTTCAGGCTGGAAACAGAAAGTGAAGCGCAGGAATAGACACCCACGGACTCTGGTGGAACTTCGGGACCGGCTGATGAACGAGTGGCAGTAAATCGATGTTCAGTACATGCACAACCTCGTAGAGTCTCTGCCTCGCCGGATTCGTGCGGTTATCAAGGCCAGAGGCGCCGTCACACGTTATTAGGTACATTCTGAGAGGGGTGACTAATTTTTTGTCCGGTGTGCTTATATTCTTACCTGTATTAATATCTTTGCAAGAAAACGAGATAGTTGTATCATCTGCAAACATTATGAAGTTCAGTATATCAGATGAATGTGGAAGGTCATTTATATATAATAAAAATAACAGTGGACCCAGAAACTAATACAAAATGATATCTAGTGGACAAATAACTTTTAAACCAATCACTGATTTAGGTTAAGGTAGACATGTGTACCCAAAATTGGGTGAAAGGAGAAAAAAATCGGTTGTGACATCAAATGACCTGCACAAGGTCAAAGGTAAAAATAACATCAGCTTTTTTTTTTTGACCACTAAGGTAAAATATGAATAGAAACAAAGTTGTAGATCTGCTTAAAAGCTTTAAAGTAGTGTTTAAATGATCTCTGTAAGTGCAATAGGAGCCGAGATATTTCATGTTGAAATATGGTATGACCTTGGAAATTGACCTTTTTTTTACAAAATTTGAAGAGCCATATCTCCGGAACCATATGACTTAGTGTTGAAACAACCGTCATTGTGTTTTTCTCAGAGATCTATAAGTGTGCCAATTTTCAAAAAAATCTGTGATGGTCATGGTTTTTTCATCGTTGAACTGACATGGAATGACCCAGAAAACACTAAGGATAGTAATGTAATAGAAGTCCCTGATTTTTGTAGGGCTAATTTTGATAGTTTTGCGGATAGGATGAGAGTTGTGGACTGGGGTAACTTATTTATGGGTAATGACAGAAATTTGCATTGGGAGGTGTTTAAAGAAAGTTTTATGAATATTGAAAGAGAGTTTATTCCTCATAGGCCCAAGTGCACTAGAAATCATGGTAGGCCCAAGTGGTGGACTAGGGAAATAGGTGAGTTCATAAACGAGCGTAACAGAGCATATAGACTTAATAAGCGCAATGGCACAGCAGCTAACTTTAAGAGTATAGTAATGTCTAATTAAGAATTTAATGTTTGTTTATAAATTAATGTTCAGATATATTAAACTTATAAAATATGAGTTGGGAGTGCAAATTAAAAGAAACAATAAATTATGGTTGAGTATAGTAATGTCTAATTAAGAATTTTAATAATTTTTCATTAAGGAAGATAATAATATTTAATATGTAAAAATTAAGGTAAATGATGGTTTGTTTATTAAAATTATTAAATACGAATAGACAACACAAGAAGTTGGCTGCGAAGGCTGGGTTTCTGAAAATACCCTGCTGTCAACCGGGTGGTGTCCTTCTGTGTACGATGTAATTGTGTGAAACTAGAATAGGATTTTGGATCTCTCCGATTAAAATGTTTATTTAAATTTGCCCCTCGCATTTCCTCATTTAACTAAAATCATTTTTGGCTAAATAAAGTAGTAAAAAGTGGAAATCTGAGTATATTACCCCCCCCCCCCCCTTCACCCACGCATTGGTTTGAAATGATAATGGTTCACTCGGCTACCTACCATGTGTTATAAAGTATTGTGAAAATGAGTAAAGAGAGTGTAAAGAGAAATGCAATAAAGAGCACAAGGTAAAGTAAATAATGAAATATAATAAATAATAAAACCTATTCACTACATAGATATATCGAGTTAGACATCAGGTTAAAAGATCAGTTAGGAATGCTAAGCGTAATTTAGAGGTACTTATAGCTGTGGAGAGTAAACATAATCCAAAAATGTTTTTTGAATACATCATTAATTGTAAGCCGATAAAAGGTAACATAGGCCCTCTAGTGGATGTTGATGGCACTTTGGCTTCTGATGCTCAGGCGATGGTGGGTATTTTCAATAACTTTTTTGTGACACTTTTCACCACAGAAGACGTAAATAATGTCCCTGATGTGAATGATATTGTTCCATTTAGTAGTGAGAATATTTTGGATGAAATAACTGTTTACGATAGTGAGATTGCGCATTATATCGATAGGCTAAAAGTTAGCAAGGCTCCAGGCCCTGACGCTTTTTATCCCAGACATTTGAAAGATTTGAAAGATGTTATTGTAGGCCCCTAAATGAAGATTTTTAATCAGTCACTCAAAACGGGGATTATTCCTGAAGACTTCAAATTAGCTAATGTCATGCCCATTTTTAAGAAAGGTGACCGCACAGTAGCTAGCAATTATAGGCCTATTAGCTTAATGTCGATTGTCGGTAAACTATTGGAATCCGTCATTAGGGATTGTATTATTGATCACTTAGAAAGTTGAGATTTGATTAATAATTGTCAGCATGGGTTTTGACTTCATTAATCTTGTTTAACTAATTTGTTAGAATTTTATAACGAAATAGTGCGCGAATACGATAGGCATAGAGCAGCTGATGTTATTTATTTAGATTTTAAAAAGGCATTCGATACAGTTCCTCATAGAAGTTAATTGCGAATGTTAAAGCGCGGTATACGTGTCAGGTAGCTAACTGGTTAGAGGAATGGCTTCGTGCTAGGAGACGTACACAATGGATGATAGAGAGTTAGCGAGCATTGACGAGGAAGTAGATTTAGGTGTATGTGTATCTAAGGATTTAAAAGTTAGGAACCAGTGCCTGGAGTCTTGCACAAAAGCTAATAGGATGTTTGCCTTCATAGCATGTAATTTTGAATTTAAATTGAAGGATATTATATTGCCCCTTTACAAATCCCTAGTCAGGCCTCATTTAGAATATGCCATTCAGTTTTGGTGCCCGTATTTGCATGAGCATATTGATAGGTTAGAAAGGGTTCAGCATTGTGCCACGTAACTAATTCTGACATTGCACAACAAACCTTATGAAGATAGGATGAAAGAGTTACACTTGCATTCACTCGAAACTAGGAGATTAAGGGGGCTTATTGAAATTTTCAAAATCATTAATAACATCAATAACATAAATTTTGACAAACTGTTCATTTTCAATAATAGCAATACTTGTAATAACGGATATAAGTTGTGTGGCAGACGTTTCATTACTAATATTGCTAAAAACTTCTTTACGTTTAAAGTAATTGATAAATGGAATAATCTTCCCACGCCGTCTTGAACTCCACCAGCAGTAATGTGTTTAAAAACCATCTAGATAGACATTTTAAAAATATTAACGTTGTTTAAAATTAAAAAAACAATTGTAACAGGAGCTCTGGGGGTCGTAATTGGGGATGAGTCTGTTGACGTCTAATGCCAGCTTGTGATATGCCAGGGAAAAAAAAAAAAAAATTAGACTAACATGAACTTAGTTGTAGCTTGTTGAGTAAATTAACCCACTTTTTGTTATTCTTTATACTTGTTTTTCTTCTCTTTATTGCATGTCTGTAGTTTGCATGTTTGCATGGTATGATAAGTGTTTGATTTAAGAATGTGTTATAATGCATTCTTATTTTACTTCTTTTTATCTTTCACGCATTTCCAGCCTAGTGGGCTGCATCCTCTACCTCCCTATGGAGTGGAGGATCGGTCTGCAACAGTTGGAAGAATGTGTTGCTTTGAGTTAAGAATGTATTGCATGGTTTGTAAGCATTCTTATTTTACTTCTTTTCATCTGTTTCCAGCAGAGTGGGCTCTACCTCCCTATGGAGTAGAGCAGGGCTTCTCAAACTTTTTTCACTTGTGACCCCTTTGGAAGAGACAAATTTTTTCACGACCCTTCACTCAATGTCATAAAAGCAATAGGTACTAACACTGTATATTTATGAAAAAAATAATATTTTCAAATGTTTCTGTGACCCCCAATAATATTTACACGACCCCTAGTTTGAGAAGCGTGGGAGTAGAGGACCATTCTGCAATCTTGCCTATTCTCTGACTATTTTTCTGACTTGTAGGCAGTGGCTGGTGGATGATGATAGCGAGTCTTTTTACTCTTTTTCTGCATGAATGTTAACCCACGAGTGGTTGGTGTTGCTACGTACTTAACCCCTTATTCTCTTCTCTTAACCCCTACTCTTTCCTTTCTCTCGGGCTAACCTTAGAGTGGATCTTAGGGTCTTTGTTAGCCCTAGCTTCTGTAGATCTATAGATTACACTTGTCGAAACATTCCTCCAGATTGTCATACAATAAATCATGGTACCTTTCACTGTTCATAGTAACATCTTTCTCTAAGAAAATTAAATTACCCACTCCATAATAAGAAAAACAACCCTACAGCATAACTGAATCAGGGTGCTTTATGGTCTTCATGGTGTACTGTGGGTCAAACCTGTCCAATTTCCGGGGCCATCTCACCTTCCCTCATTTAGTACTTGATACTGTAAACACACTTTCATCTGACCACAAAATGTTCCGCACTTTCTCCAAAGGCCAGTCTTTAATTTCCTTAGCAAAACTAATTTGTTTTGCTTTGTGGTGGGTGGTCAAGAGAGGTTTCTTTGCTGCCTTCCTCATTGGCAAATTGAGATCTCATAGTGAATAATGCTGCACAGTTCTTACAGACACATTACCCAGTAATGCAGGATAAGTTTCCTTTATTTTACATGCTGTCTTTTAATAACATTCAAAGTCCTTTTACTACATTTCCATGGCCATCCAGACTTTGGTAAATGTGTGGGTATCTTATCACCAACTGCCATCCTGCAGCATTGAAGCCACCATTCAACAGTTCTTTGAGCAACTCCCATCATTTCCACAATAGTTTTTGCACCAAAACCAGCCTTATGCAGGGTGTATATATGGCTGATAGTATCCTGAGATATAATGCGCTTAGGTGCCATGTCACACTGAGTGATCACAACAATCTGAAAAATATACTTGAATGTAGACACAAGCACTGGAATATCAGCCATTCTCCCCCTTCACACCTGGATGAACACGGAATGACAGTCTGAGCTCTGAGGTGTTGCTATGGGACCAGGCAAGATGCCAGATTAGCTATATTTATAATTCCACCCATACAGGCTGGCTGGGAAGTGTATGAATAGAAACATCAAATGTCATAGAGGGTTTACGTGACCTGTCACAACATTTGACAACTACTGTGTGTGTAAAAGTGAATAATGGATAATTCTTGTATTAATTTTTGTAAAAATGAATAATGAATAATTCTTATTAATTTTTGTATATAAAGTCCAAAGTTGCGTAACGCTAACTGTATATAAAATGCAAATTTGGATAAATTTTTCATTTCCTTTCTATTTTATTTTTGCTGTATAATTGATAAATTATTTTTTTTAAAATTAATTAATAATTTTTTACATTTAGCTTAATAATGTAATTGTGTTAAATTCTGCAGTGTTTATTTTCTTTATACATTCTCTCCTCATTGTGAAAGATGAAGTCATGTCTTGCTTAACACTTAGTTTTAAAATTTAAACATTTAATTATTTAATTTTGGCTCATATGCATGTTTAATTTTAATCCATAATAAAATGCATATTTCCATTTTTAGTTAACTTGGCAGTTCATGGATATCAGATCTGTCAATATGTGATTTAAAATAAAAATATGGCTTCATCTTTAAATATCTTGCTTATCTTTCTAGATGTTACAGCTAAAATACTTACCTTCCCTTCAAATATTTTGCAAAAAAATTCAGCCTGTTGACCTGTTTTGTTCTTTATTCTCAATATTAAATAATAATGATATCACCAAAATTTGGGTATATAAATGTGAATAATTTTTCAAATTGTCATTCTAATTCTGTCTGATCTGACTTAGAGGCTGAGCATTACCTGTAACATTTGAGCAGTAAACTATAATAAGAGAGTATCTTTGTCTTCTCCTTCAAGCCTTGCTTTCTTCAGAGAACTTTGTCTTAAAATAGAGAAAAATAATTTCCTGATATGCTACAAGAAGAATCGGGGGGAATCCTTAGGGAATTTAGTAAGTTTCACAGAATCCTCCAATCCCCTACAAGAAGAAATGGTGAGTAGTATAAGAGAAACTGCTGTGATTCCCTACATGGTACCAGCTACTCCGAAGTAACAAATCTGTTGCTGCCACTTAACCAGAACTACCACCAACCTTGAACTGCCCAAGGCCATAGACAGAGGGGTTAACATATACTGTATATATGAAACATCATGAACTTGGTAAAAAAAATTTCAAGTTCAGGGAAACAAAGTATAGGCCTATCAAGTGAATAGTCTCTAAGATAAAACAAGCCATTTCAGGACATACTGTACTGCAGTGTAGACTTGCAGTTCAGTCATTATTTGGCTAAAACTTAAGAGTCTAACATTGGGCCCCATCACCTATGCCTAACCTTGGCTACCACTATTAATGTTAACAATTTTTTTTTCTTATTTTCAGGATTAAGTTTTGTATGTAACTAAACTATTGAAAAAAACATGGTAAAATTTGCTGAAGCAGAAAAACGTGGAAGAGGAGGGGATGGTGGGGATAGAAGACTTGGTCCACCAATGTTAGAGAGACCAAAAATGAGTCGTGGTATGTGGGAATCGCTAAAAGCACATATTGTGAGAGAGAGACGCCGTAAAAAGGAAGGTAAGATGCCTGAGTTTTTGTTGTCTTTGTAACTTAATGAATTTATAACTAAATCATTTAGGTGATATTTCTAATTTAAAGCTCTAATTTAATGTCTAGGATATAATTACATTACATCTTGCTTTGTTGTCAGGTTTTGGTAAACAACAGGGACTACCATAGCATGAACTGTAGGCAAACAAGCTACTGAGAACTGTAATGAAACCAAAAATCTTAATTGTACTTTCATTACATTATAGAACTTGAAGCTGATGCAGAAGAGAAAAGGATGCGTAAAGAGAGAGAAAATCGTAAGAAACAGCATGCTATGACACTGGAAGAGACCCGAGAACAAATAACAAAAGCAGAGCAGAAGCTAAATGACTTGAAAGCCCAAAAACATGACCTTGTTCAACAACTGAAAAAAGTTTTGAATGAAGAAGAGAAAAGAAGAAAAGACCAAGAACATCAGCAACAGCAGCAGCAACAGCAACAACAGCAACAGCTGCATCATCAGCATCAGCAGAACTACTTAAAAGAAAGGTTTGAAAAGTTGTTCAACTTTCACTAGCCTATGAAGTTAATATAGGAGAGATACATTACTAGTTGAACAGAATGCATATGCTAATATAGTTTCATGTGTTCTTATTACTTAATAGCCTTAAAATTGGCTAAAGTTTCACAGATTTTATTAAGCTTTCATTGCTCTAGGCCAGGCTTACTACAGCATACCTACATTAAAGTACCTCATGCAGCTGTGATTTGCATATCAGTCCAGAAGTGAGTGCACCAATGAGAGGGGGGTAAAAATCTTGCGTAACAAACCTACAATTCATTAAATTAAAAGTTATAGATGAAGTTGTAATTCACTAAATTACATTTACATTAGAATACTATTATATACTCATAGCTTTGGTACAACAAAGGTAGTGAAATAAGTAATTGATATTAAAATATTGAACATAAAAACCTTCCCTGTGTGTAAGTGTTAAATTCAAGGGTACGGTATTATAGGGTTAGACTAGACCTAAATCCTTTTTCTTGAATTAAAAGGGCACATACCACACTGTAGGTTTGCTATATTTAAAGGAACTAGGCTGTGGACTTCTTGGTATGAAAATGTTTGTTTATAGCTCCACTTAACACTGATATTGGTATTTTTATTTTAGTCTTTGCTTTATCATCATCATAACTTTTATTATTACTTGTTTCATTATGTTATAGGAGCATCTTGTGGCTTGATCGATTAGGGTGCTGCCCGGCAGTGCTGAGTCGTAGGTGTGAACCCCAGTGCTACCTAGAGAGCTCTAGGCAGTTGTCTTTCTTGTATCTTGCATCATGATGAAGTGGCAGGCTAGCCAGCCCCCTTTCATTGACTCTGGCTAAAGCAGCCCAGGCTTAGGCCCCTACCCCTCTACTTTCTTGCGGGATATGGGACATTAATGTTGCCTTACCTTATCATTACACATTATTTTTACTTTTTTAGTCCCATTTTTGTTTTTACATTTTATTAATACTTGCTGTATTATGGAAGTTATTGTGCTTTTTCTGCCAATAAATTTTTCAATTCATTTAAAATAAACAGGTGTACTGAACTTCAATTTGACCAAGCTTTTTACCAAATTGCCAAATAATAATAATAATAATAATAATAATAATAATGTTTACAGAGAGAGGAAACTTAAATGGTAGAATGTTGTCAGAACAAAGATTTTGTCTGAAAATGACTGACTGACGGACTGTACCACTGATTAACAGAGAATCAAACTTCCTTTAATGGTACAAAGAGAATATTGCATTATATCCAACATCAAAAACTGTTTCCCAACTGAAGTGTGTAAAATTTTCATGAAAATGACAAACATAAGTACAGTAATTGAAAATTCAAAAGTTACTGAAAAAATAGAAATTTCAAATGAAACAAAACATTTTCCATTTATTATGTCCATACAGAAACTGTATGGGCCCAATTTGAAGTTTTGTGTTGGTGGGGGTTGGGTGTGGTGAGGGGTTAGATGTTAAACAGCTAGATGAAAATAGTCCGGGATGCTATGAAAGAAGAATAGATGTCAGTGGGATGCTTTGAGACAGAAAAAGTTGGGAATCACTAGTGTAAAATGAGACAAGTAATCAAGACACATTTATCAACTCCAACCAGCCACATTTTTAGTAAAAGGCTTTTTAGCTAAATTGGCACTATATATACTTAAAAGGAACATTGCTTCCAGAAATAGTTGATAGCCTTATTTTAGGGCCCTGCAAATCTAAATTCTCTCACAAATTGAGTTGAATCAAATAAAATCATCCTGAAATATCTGAGTCAAATCTAATCTTGAATTGAATCAGGCAGTGCATAATATCAAGGGTATGTAGACTAAAATAAAAGCTAAATCTTATAGAAAATAGATTCTTTATTTACAGCAGTGTACTTCAGTGCACAATTAGTAAGGATTAGAAAAGTAAATCTTCCTGAGAACAAAAGTGTACTTGAATATGAGTAAGAAGAATGTTAGAAGAGTGAAAACAAAAGTGTTCTTGCACAACTGAACTTTTCTTCCTGACTTTTTGGAAGCAGAAATCTTGCTATAAAGGATTTGATTATTTCTCAAACTTTCAAATGAAGTTAGTAGATAAATGAAATGTTAAGGAAATGAAAAAAAAATAGATAACAGAGAATGACAGTGCCTGATTCAAAATTATTAGAAGTCAATCTTCTAGAAATCAAATCAAATTGTAATCCCAATTTGAAATTGAATCAAATTTCAAAGCTTTGGAGGGCCCTAACTCATTCATGACAGTTCGCAAAAATGAACTTCCTGTACTCCGTAATAATAAATAATATGCCTAATTAGCAATTAAGTAATAATTTTATAGAGGTAATGTGGTACCTTTAAATATAAATTAGTTTGTTAAGAAATGTTAAAATATTTTCAAAGACTTTACAGAATTTAATAGAGTAAGGAATTATTTATATTTCAAAAGTTTAATTAAGTTTTACTTTGCTTAATTTTTAACCTTTCTTTAAATAGAATAAAGGAAGGTAGCTTTGTATTTTATTTTATTATTAGCTTAATAAATTTAACCATATAAAAAATGAAAAATGTAACTGAAAATTTTAATTAGAAAATAATCATGGTGGAACAGCTGCCATGGTTGTTTAGTTGGAGTTGGTTGGCCACCTATTGTGACTGCTCAATTTTGAATAACTCTCGGAGTTCACAGCCACCTCCTCCTTTTGTGGGAATAAGGGATTCAGATTGTTTTGTCCTTTCTTCAGCCAAAGCCACATGTCAAAACATTCATTTGACCAGAGTGGCCAAACCCATGGCACACCTCTTTTGTTGAAGTGCAGACCTTTTCCTCTTTTAAGATTAGTTAGTTATGTCCAGTAGACAACATACCATGAGAGAGAAATGTCATGAAAAGGAAGGTAAGGTGCCTAAGTCTTTGTTGTCTTTGCATCTTAATGCAAAGTGGAATACATTCTATCCTACTCTCCTTTTGCTGAAATCTCCATTTTAGGAGTACCTTTGGCTTTCCTCCCATTTCACTAACACCCCTGGTGAACTAGCTTACAACTTTTCTATCCTAAATGACCTAGAGCAGGTTGTACAGCACCCAACTCATATCACTGATCACTTTGGAGATAGGCTGAACATTCTGGATTTATTTCTCACATCTCATCTGTCTTACTCTGTCAATCTCATATCTGTTTCCAGTCCTGTCACTCCAGTTCAGCCTTTGGATCCTCCCAAGAAGAGATGCCACTTCAGTGCTACTCATTGGGAGGCCCTTAGTCAGTACTTGTCCTTTTTGGGGCAGAGAAAACCTCGTGACTTTCAATGCCTCAAAAACTCGGTTTCTCCATCTACCTACTCATCACAATCTTCCACACGACTATCCCCTTATCTTCAATAATACACAACTCAATCCTTCCTCTTCTCTTAACATTCTGGGTGTTTCCTTTTCTTGATCTTAACTGAAAAAATCACATATGCTCTCTTTCCAAAACAGCTTCTAAGAGGTTAGTCACATTGTACCAGCTCTGCAGTTTCTTCCTCAACTCAGTTGCTGTCTCTGTACAGGGGTCTCGTCCACCCCTGTTTGGCATATGCTTTTCATGCGTTGGGTGGCTTAACCCACGCAGCTCTACTTAACTGGGTGGAATCAGAGGCTTTTTGTCTCATCAATCCCTCTCTCTTCACTATCACTATTATAACGGACATTGCTCTTCTGAACTTTCTAACTGCATGCCTCCTCCTTTCAGGAGAGCACAAAGTACCAGACTTTTGACACATTCTCATTCATTTTCTGTCCAACTTTCTAACATGAGGGTTGAGGGTTAATCAACATTTTCAATCTTTCATCTACTCAATTTGTCAATTGTGGAACAATCTTCCTCAATCCACGTTTCCCTTTGTCTGTGACATCCAATCTTTCAAATGCAGTGTTTCGAGGCATCTTGAAAACCCTGGCTCTTGACTTTGGCTCTCTTCTATGTTGGGAGGAGTGTTTTTGTGGGCATTTGCCCCTCCTTCCTGCATAAAAAAAAAGGTTAAAACATAGAATCTTCTGTATTGTTTTTATTTAAATTTTATTTTTTAAATAGAATTAAAGTCATGGTAGATTCAATGAGTCAGAAAGACTTTCTCTTTCAAGTGAAATTGTGCCTGTGCATCCATATTCCCATGGATCTCTTTCCATTGGTGGACATCCCCAGATGATGTTTCCGTCTGCTATGGTACCAGGCAGAGCAGCAAACATCCCTACACTCTACAAAGTGGGTCCTCCCACCACGCAACCTCTTCAGAACATCATACCTTCTGTAAGTTTTGAAATTTAATATGTTAGACTTAAACTAGGGGACAAGTGTAGAATTTTAGAAAGTTTTTGCATCAGCGCAAATTTACATTAAAATTTGATATTTATAACAGGGAATTAATTTCACTCGTATAGCTTTATGAAAACTAGGAAATTATCAAGAAAACTTATGTATAAAACTTAGGTCATTTGTGAGTTTGAGTTCTCACAATTTAATCTTGTTTGAAAAAAGCTAAAAGTATGAGAAGTGTCTATCTATGAATTTAGATATTAACCTCCACCCAAATTGTTCATTCTGATGAAGGTCAAATTTGTCACTCCACCTCAGACCTACAGTTTAATGTGGAATTCAAACCATGCCCCACCAGCAGCCCAGCATCTTAACCACTAGGCTACCCAGGATACCCATTTATCTACCAACCATTTTCTTTATTGTGTGGAAGGATGAACAACTGGGTTTTGCTGCACACAACCTGCCATCACTGGGTCTTGATCCCAGGGCTGATGGATTAGTAGTCACCAATGCTAACTACTACACCATTGAGGCACATGAATACATAGGACAGGAGGCACATAAATACATAGGACCAAAATTAGAATGAGCCATAAGCCTGAATGTGAGGGACTATTCTTTAAGTTAAACTCTCTAAGGTTTGTTTTAATAAAATTATTTGACGAATATTCTTATTTAAAGTTGTATCAGTGTAAATTAGATATAAACTTCTGCTTGGGAGGTATGTTTGGAGTTTCTGTTTAGGCCATAAATGTATTATCTTCATAAATTAAATAGCACATGAATTAATGAGAAGAGGAGAGTAATGGAAGCATTTTGTAAAGGTATGTAAATGAACATCTTTGTCTCACTTGAAATGCCTCTAGAAGTACAATCCTAACCCTTTCATAAAAGGTAAAACTGTACATTAAGGTGGCCCTTATTTTTCAAAATTGCAAATTTCACTGTCTCACCCCCTCAATATATTCCATTTGACAAAAAAACAAAATGTGCAAAATCTCAAGTAATTATAAATATTCTTATTGGTCCTGTACAAGGACTCAAATTTAGTTAATTATTGAAACATAAATACACAAATTTTTTATTAGCGTTCCATTATAAGGGCAAATAACAGCAGTTAAAGAACAGCATAAACTGAAATAGACATTGACTACTGATTAATTAGAAACTGAATTGAACTAAACATTTTAGGACTGAAAGCATAGTAAATTTGGCCTAGTAGGGATGGTTGCTTATGAGGCCCCCTTAAATATTGATTGATTTTAATAAAACTTGGGTGGTTCTTATTTGGGGGTCTCACCCCCACATTTTTTTCCTGTTAATATAAAATGTGTACCAAAGAAGTTTTATTAAAATCAGTCAATATTTAAGGGGGCTTCATAAGCAACCATCCCTACTAGGCCAAATTTACTGTGCTTTCAGTCCTAAAATGTTTAGTTCAATTCAGTTTCTAATTAATCAGTAGTCAATGTCTATTTTAGTTTATGCTGTTCTTTAACTGCTGTTATTTGCCCTTATAATGGAACGCTAATAAAAAATTTGTGTATTTATGTTTTAATAACACTGGGGAACAAATTTTAACTTTTTTTTTTGTTTCTTGGACGTGAACAGGTCGGCCTTATAGGATTTTTTCCGCTGATTCCGAATATAGCTGTAGAATTTCTCTATCATCCAAGGTTACTGAGAAATTTGTATTTTAATATTTATTCAAAAAGTGTATAGAAGTTAGTAAAAATACTTCATAAAAATTATTGGTGGCAGATTGGCATTTAAAATATTCTTCTTAAAACTTCTTTGTCACTGATTTTCTCTTGTAGTTTTCATTAGGAGCTTCTCGCATCAATGTCCAGCAGTAATCAGCTAACATTGCCGGATCCCACCTCCCTTGGTAGTGTTTCTCCATAGTAGCTATATCTTGGTGGAACCTTTCTCCATGCTCATCGCTTACGTCGCCGAGGTTTTCAGGGAAGAAATCTAAATGGGAGTGCAAGAAATGGATTTTTAGTGACACATTACATCCCAATAACCTATATGCTTCAATCATGTCCTGCACTATTTTTTCATAGTTAGAGGCTTTGATGTTCCCTAGAAAATTTGTGACAACATTCTTCATGGCCTCCCATGCCACTTTTTTTTTCCTCAAGGCATCATCAAACTTTTGATCTTTCATGAGCTCTCTGATTTGGGGACCAACAAAGATCCCTTCTTTTATCTTTGCATTGCTAAGTCGTGAAAATTCTTTCTTCAAATATTTGAATGCCTCATCTTCCTTGTTCATTGCTTTGACAAAATTTTTCATGATGTGGAAGCAGCAGAACTTCATATAACTGAGCTGCATTCCCAGAAGAAGCGCGACGACTTTTAAATCCCCACATATATACCAACGAAACTGCTCATAATTAATCTGCTGAAGGATGAGTTTCATATTTTCGTAAGATTCCTTCATGTGGACAGCGTGCCCTACAGGAATGGAAGGGTATTTATTTCCATTGTGAAGTAGTACAACCTTGAGGCTTAGCTTCGAAGAGTCAATAAATAAACGCCAATCTTCAGATTTGTGCTCATGACCGAGAGCTAACAGCAGTCCATTTACATTATTACAGTAGCATAAACCACCTGACGAGGAGAAATACTGCATCAGATCTTTTTGGTGAGTGTGGAACGCCGATATGCTTGTATCTTTTGCCAGCAAATTCCATTCACGTAACCTGGAGCCAAATAATTCTGCTTTCTTTTTCGGAAGGTCCAAATCTCTCACGAGATCATTCAGCATAACCTGCGTTATCAACTTATCATATGTGGTTTATTTGATTAGGTTGCTGAAAGTCTGTATCTTTAGTGTCATCAATTTCCATTGGTTCAACTTCAGACTCTTCATCCAGTGTCCATGACTTTGGGGGAATTGGGATTGGGTTATCATCGTCATGTAGTACTGGTCTCATGGCAGATGCAAGATTTGGGTATTGAATTTTATGTTTATTTTTGGCAATCCTGAAATGTTAGTCATACAAAAATAGCAATCCGTTAGGTGATCCTTGGGCTCTCTCCAAATCATTGGTATGGCAAATGGCATAGATTTGCGGGTACCTTTAATCCAACCCCTAAGAGTGATGGCACAGGAAATGCATGAGATATGAGGTGCCCAGGATTTGTCTTGGTCACCTACCTTACATCCAAAATAAAGTTCGTAAGCCTTCTTCACGAGTGGGGGTCATCGTCTTCCTCTGTGCCATTATGGTCAGTTCTCCACATACGTAGCAAAATGTATCTCTGGGATTAATACAGTTTCGATTCATGCTGGCGGAAAATTATTGAAATCGCGGAAAACTTTTTGGAATGAAAAACCAATTTTTTTCTACTATGAAAAATTTTAGAATTTGAGCAAAACTTGAAAAAAATTTCTTTCTTTTTATTAAAAATCTGTTTGTTTAAATAGCTATATTTTTTTAATGCAAAAAATACTATTAAATATAGTTAACCTGGAAAAAAAAGAAAGTAAAATTAAATTAGTACACTTAATTTTAACTAATATTTTGGGAAAACCCTGAGTAAATGGAAATATTATTTTCTCTAAAACTATGGGTGATAGAAAAATTCTGAAACCATATTTGGAATCAGCATCAAAAGTTCCATAAGAAACACCAAATAGTTTTCAAGAAACAAAAATGTTGTTCCCTAGTGTAATTAACTAAATTTGAGTCCTTGTGCAGGACCAATAAGAATATTTATAATTACTTGAGATTTTGCACATTTTGTTTTTTGTCAAATGGAATATATTGAGGGGGTGAGACGGTGAAATTTACAATTTCAAAAAATAAGGGCCCACCCCACTGTACATCTAAGATTGGGGTGGTACATTCCAGGTTATGATGACCCTGTGCATGGGCCTAATTAACTTTAGTGTCTCCAGTCCCAAGTTCAAGCATTGTGCCCACCCCATGGCAAATGGGGAAAAGGTTTTTAGATCATGTATGCATGTTTCAGAGTTCAGTGAAATGTTCAAGATCTCCATCTCCACAGCCTTCACAATCCAGTTACCAGCAGCTGCCATTTGTTTTCAAAAGTCTTCCAGGAAACCAAACATCAGTTGTTCCTGTTACTCTAACTTCTTCAAGTAAGGAACCCATCTTAAGCTATTAAAAGAATTGAGTGATTTGGGCTGCTATGTAGCCTATTGGGTGTACCTACTGAGTTTTATTTTTAATCACTGGAAAAGTTGCCCCACTTGGGTGGCCACCTTGTCATGGTTGGGGGGCTTGCGTATTCTGACCCAGTGGGCTATGTCAGTGGGGACTCAACCAAGACAACCTAGACACAAGGTCTATTCATTGGTTTTTGACATCATCCAGTGTAATGCTATAATCGTTGCTCTAGTGAGACGTGCAAAGCCATTAACAGGTGCATGCAGCACATTGATATTTCTCAGTAAATGTTTTGTATATCACCTAATGCAATGAGGATGTCCCTGTCAAACTTTGCAATTATACTTCTGTAAGTACTGAGGTTATTTAAATTTTTTTATTTTCTAATCGACATTTCTTTTATCTGGTTTTTGTAGGATGTATTAGCAAAAAAGAATATTAATTAGTTAGGCTACACATGATACAGGGAATTTGGCATTGTGATAGTGCATTAGTTGCATTGTAAATAATTATATGTATCAAAACAAGTTGTGTATGGAGTTGTCAGTTATACAGAGAATTTTTTTATTAATTATCCAACTAGATTATGCCATCCTGTTCTTAATATTGGCCACTGTTTAGGACTTGTCACAGAAATAGATAGTAGTAGATTTTATCAACGTGTGTGAAAGTGGATTCAGCCTAAGGCGAGACATTCATCCAGGCATGAAAGAAACAGATGTTCATTGAAGACATGAACAATGAAACAAACATACTAGCAAACAAACACTTTATTTCAGACTCAGTAGGTATAAATATTATACAAGTGGTCCATAGAAGGGTAAGAAATAGTTGTCTGGAGCAGTGACATGTAGACCAATGGAACATTATGAATAATGAACATACAATTGCCTGTGCCAATGCTTGCAGATTTGAGATCTATAAAATATATTGGATATCAGTCTACTAACCACAGCTTCTATTATCTTATTGACTGACTCGCCAAAGCAAGTGATAAATCTAAATACAAAATTGTATGACACTGGCACAGTTAGGCACCTTATTGACTACAAACAGCGTACTGGTGCTAAAGGAGCACCATTTATAAATCAGAGTTCTTAATAAATTTCTAAAAAATATTATTACAGGCAACATACAGTTTTCTCATCTTATACAACCTGTAGTTCCACCACAAATGAGCCATATACACGGGTACAAAAAGTTTTGAACAAGGTCAACTTAACATCTAATGTACAAATATGAAATTTTCTAATCAAAGTATTTCCCTGAGCATATAATTGTCTACATTGCCTTAGAATGTCAGTCACCTCAAAGACTATCAGTTAACATGTGGCCCAGATACTTAGTGTGGGTCACTTCTGACAGCACCATACCATTCAATTGAAATTCAGGACACTATGAGAACCAAGGACTACAAGTATATAATCATAATATGACTTTGTAGGACTATATTTTGTCATTATCCTTCCCATACTTTTCACAAACTTTTAGAAGTGTGCTGAGCCCTTAAATTACAGATGGATAAATAAGAACTAGGTCATCTGCATACATCAGATGATTAACAATCATAGTATCAAGAGAGCAGCCTATTTTACAAGTGTTCAGTACCCTTGGTAGATTATCCATATAAACTTTGAATAAGTAGGGAAATAATATTCCTCCCTGCCTGACACCATTGGTTAGAGAGAGTGGCTCTGAATTGACCACACCCCATCTCACAATCATTGTCTGGTGATTATAACAGAATATTAATATATGCACCAAGTGACCATGTAGTTTACATTACAATTTATAAGTTTGATAAATAATTTATCATGATTAACATGATCATATGCCTTTGAGACATCATGGAAACAAAACTATTAGGTCATCCCATAAGTAGTGTGTCATTTTAAATTTTTTTTTTTTCCATTTTTATCATTATTTTACGGATAGAAATCAAACAACTCTGAAGTTATTTATATTTAAATATAAATAACTTCAAAGAGTTGTTTGATTTCTATCCGTAAAATAATGATAAAAATGGAAAAAAAAAAAAAAATTAAAAAATGCCGCATTACTTATGGGATGACCTAATACATTAGAATTCAAAGTTTGGCATTTACAGACCATCTCTTTCAAGACATTACACATGTAGGTACCATGTTTTTTTGGTTATCATTTGAATATGGGTAACATTGAAGGCTATTAATGAGTATATATTCAAACACCTTTGACATAATACTGGCCAAAGCTGTTGGCTTGTAGTTACCTGTACTATTGATTTTACCCTTTTTAGCTTTTGTTACTGGCACTAGAACAGTGGATAACATTGTATCTGGCAAAAACCATGTATCAGTAACCCTGTAAAGCACAAAACTAACAGAGACGCCAATCTATCACTACAAAATTTTAGATGTTCAGCAGAAATACCATAAATACCATATGACTTGTTACAATCTAAGCATTTTATGGCCTGTTTAGTCTCAAATACACTAACTCTTATGTCTGATCTATAATATTAATATTGCCCCTATATACAGAATTGAATAACTCACTGTAGTGTTCTTTCAATAATTTAAATACATTCTCAGTCCATTATGTTTTCATTGTTCACAGGGAGAGACATTATTATTATTTATGGCTTTTAATTCTTCCCAAAAGTCTGCTGTATTCTTATTGGCAAGCTTTCTAGACAGAGTACCCCTGCTTAATTCATCATCATGATTTTTTATATAGTGTACTTCAATGCATACTTGAACCCAGCATTAGCTCTGTTTTTGTTCTAATACAGGGCCTTGCCTTGGCTTCTCTTGTTCACACCATATTAAGAAAGCATCTCTGGATGCATTATGAAGTTCAGCCACACAATCATTCCAGCCAGGTCTATATGTATAGTTTTTCTCCTAAAGGTACAGTATTTAAGTCTAAGCTAGCATTATTGAGAGAGGAAATAATTTGTTCATGCATGTCTAAGTTTCAAAATGTGTGTTTGAATTCTCTAGTTTACATTCTGACAAGCTAGAGCATCATTACTGTAGGCCGGGCTGAAACTATAATTTTTATTTGATTTTAATTTATCAGAGTGACTAACAGTTGGCTTTTGATATAAAAATAAGATTCCTGAAAAAAATAATTGGTGGCCACCAACGTGTGTCCGGCCACCCCTGTTTTTGTAAAAAACATCTAATTCTGCACTAGCAAAATCAGGAAAATGGCAATATCTCTTCTTCTGAACATGCTAGAGAGATGGTTTGCATACCAAAAGATGCAGAATTTGATTTAGAACAAATTATTAAGTGTGGTATTTTTTTCATAAAACCTTTAGTTTTTGAGATATTTTAGAAAAACTAATTTTTTGGGCCCATAGACCCCCTTTCAACTGAATGTCAACACAATAAAACATTCTCAAGCTGCAAATTGACATGTATTAGTGGTTTTCAATCAGCAATCAAAATCAATCAAAATCAGCCATTTTAAATTCATTGAAAATGCTTTTTGACATTCCAAAATGCCAAACATTAAATTATACAATTAACAAATTGTCATTTTGTCATATTTTAGCATGATAAATAATAATCTAGAACTTAAAATATTTTTTAGACACAAAATCTTTCATTAATTTACGTGATCTAATTTTGTTTCTAATAAGACCATCTCTACGCTCATGACCTACAACAGCCAAGGATGCTTCAGTGACGAGCTTGATGTGCCTTTCAACATTCTGACTGTGGCACTCATGATCCAGTTTCAATGCGGTATTAATGATATCACGCAGTTCATCATTACTGAATTCTTTTAATACAGGTGGAACAGTTTCCCATTGGGACATAGCAGACAGCTTGTGGTATGCAGAAGCTTTGAAATTGATGATTGGCTTTCTAAAGACCCTAACATTCTCATCTATAGCAGGATATTCATCAGCCACCTTCATGATCCTCTTCATTCTCATCATCACTTTCAATTATTCCACCTGCAAAATCATTGCTACTACCAGATTCATCATCAAAATCCTCTATAACTCCCCTCAGACACAGAACTTTATTGACAGCACACCTCCTCACCTCTTCATCTTCATCAGCCAGCATTCCAACTAAAATATTTTCACCATGAGCAAAATAGCTGTTATTGTTTAATACATCATAACAAATTTCTCTAATTTTCCTGTCAGGGAATTTATTTACTCTTTGGATCATATTGAATAGGTTTCTTGACCCATCACTTAGCCTCTTATTAGCCTTGATATTGAACCAACTGTGAAAGTATACTTTGATGATGAATTCTACTATGATTTTGAGGTTCTTACTGGGTCTTTTTTGTGAAACATAAAAGCGAAGAATTCTACAGGCTAAGGTGAGCCATCGAGAGTGATTTAGCAGGCCAACTTCTAAGAGTGCAAGGTCTTCATCCACTTCACCAGTAATAATTGCCCAGCAGATGCAGTATCCATAGTATTGGTCTGTTGATAAATTATTGACCACCTCATTTGGTAGAAGCACAAATGCAGGATAAGGTATAGATTTGAAGTCCACAACATTCCATTCTGACCCATCCCCATTGAGCTGAGAACCAATAGGGCCAGAAAATTTGTCTGGACTTTTTGTTGTCCCATCTAAAGTTATGAAGATGTGTCTAAGTGGCAATTCATTTAGATGCAGAAGACAAATATCCCACTGAAGAGGTTGCCCTAAAAACATTTCCAAATATCTGATTGACCCATGCATATGTCCTGTGTTAGTATTTGTCCCATCTGCTTTAACTAATTTTAATTTGGCCTCAAGTTCTGTCCCTTTAATGATCTTATAAATGCCATGAGCAATGTCAATGCCTTTGCCACTCTCCAGGGTAAAATGGTCGAGGTAGAAATCATCTGAAAATAAATGTAATTAATTTTACAATTAAATGAAAAAGGAAGGAATAAAGTTAACTGGACAGTTGTCACTTAAAAAGAAAAATTTTTTAAGTAATTGAAATATTACTTTATAGTACAGTAATATAACAGCATAACTCCTATAACTGTATGACAATCATTTCCATTTACCTGGCTCTCCAGTAATGACATAATGTTCCTCTAGGATTGTGGATGTATAATACTTTTCATTTACTTTGTTAACAGCAAGTGTAGCATCCTTTCTACCATCAAAGCCAATGCCAGTCACTTTTTCAAATATCACTTCTTCTTCCTTCTTCCTTTCAGCTCTCAATTTAGCTCTCTCCCTTCTCAACTTGCTTCTGAAAAGTATTTCAAAAATATTGGCCATGCATTACTGCATTAGCATTATACAAATATACAAAATACAAATGTCAGTGTCCTGTTTGAAACTAATTAATATAAATACAAAATAGAAATTTTGACGCTAATTAAAAATAATAGAAAATCTGGTGATTTAGAACTTACAGCAGAAGCTAAGAAATGTAATATCTAGAGTGATTAAAAACATACTTATCAATAACATTTTGTATGTTATCTGGGGTGATTACTCCAAAGTCCACCAATGTAGCAGAACCAATAGCCGCTCCTGCTCTATCACTTACTTGATATCTGTTAGGATATTTAAAGTAGATTTACATATCTATTGTCAATGAATAATTTATTGGTAATCTTAATCTCTTAGTCACAATGATTTCACTTTAAGCTGTATTAAAAGATTTATCTTTCAGTACTATACCTGTCACATGCTTCAGCTAATGACCGTAATCTAGTTCTGTTCTGTAATGTTGAGACTTCTGGAACATAGTCTGCATCAAATGAATCATTACAACTGTCGCTATCTGTCAACTCAGGACTGTCCATAGGTTCAGGAGGATGAGGAGGAGGAACTGATTCTTTTGCTTTTTGAGATTGAATAACCCGTGATTTGAATTTTAAGTCAGTGGCTGTTTCTGGGACTTCTTTCAGGGTACAGTAACCATGCCTAGTTGTTTTCATTAATAGTGTATTATTGATATTACTAACTTATTAAATGCACTTTAAAAATTGTAGCAAATTATTAATAATTGATGATATTAATAATTGATAATTAATTAATATTAATTAATAATTTACAACTTGAAATTCAATCAACAGACCTACCTCATAAAACTGGTAATCAGATTCAGTCATTTTTAGTAAGTGCTTTTTCTCTGTATCTGCCAACAGTTTGTGATCATGTTGATATATGTCAAATAAAACGTTTACAGTTTTCAGAAAATCATCCAGATCTTGATGATATTTAGGTCCCCTTTTCTTTTGTCATACTTCAGAAGGCGGTTGAATTCCTTTATTTGGGTTTTCAGTTGGCTCTGTATGGCATTTACTGATATTGGATAAACATTATATGTGACCCACAATTTATGCAATTCCTCAGAAGTAGCTGTCAGTACAGCATCTGTTTTATAGTCTCCGAAACACAAACACCTTTCAATAACTTGCTTCAACGTAGGCAATTTCCCTAAAGGAAACTGTTCTGCTGGCATAAAACGTACATCACCAAGTACTTTAGCAACTGTTTTCCTTGTAGAAGTCATACTTTATATTGCAAATGTTGAATTCAATGACAAATTGCAGTTGGAAACTTATAACAAAGGCACCTGAAAAAAAACAACAAGTTTTCAATTTATTACGTTTAAAAAAAGTTCATGAAGCAGCCCCACCCTCTATTCTTTAATCAAGCATAATGAATGCAAGATAACAAGGAAAAGTCATATCATGTGATCACTATGTCCATGTCAACATCCTTTTAGGGCAATGTTAGTACCGTAATCAAAAAGCCAAATCATGCTTATTTTAGAATTTCTTTTGTCACTAAGGTCCGTCGAAAGGGGGTCTATGGGCCCCAAAAATTAGTTTTTCTAAAATAACTCAAAACTAAAGGTTTTATGAAAAAATACCACTCTTACTAATTTGTTCTAAATCAAATTCTGCATCTTTTGGTATGCAAACCATCTCTCTAGCGTGTTCAGAAGAAGAGATATTGCCATTTTCCTGATTTTGCTAGTGTGGCATTAGATGTTTATACAAAAATGGGGGTGGCCGGACACACGTTGGTGGCCACCAATTATTTTTTTCAGGAATCTTATTTTTATATCAAAAGCCAACTGTTAATGATTCTGATTAATTCTATCTTGAGTTTCAGCCTGGCTTCATTAGGGATACATACAGTACAGGGTGTTTATAAAGTCCCTATCTATTTCAGTGAAAATGTAGCAAAAAAGGTTAAATTCAATAACTATATAAAATTTTGAAGGCATACATTTAATGAATAGTTAAGCATATGATTCTACATGAGCACCATCAGTATCTCTTCAGAGTTCAAATCTGTCAGCAGCATTGTGGAACACATTTTGGAGCATGATGGGGGTGTCATTTTTGTAACTGCTGTTACGATACGAGCACATAAATGTCCCAGTTTCATTCAGATGGCATTTTAAACACCGTCATCTTTCAACAAGATGGGGCACCTTGTCATTACGCAAACATTGTTTGGGATGTACTTAATCCTTTCACTGTTTTGAGAACCATATGTGGCTCTCAAATCATCATTCAAATAAAGGGTTGTAACTCTCCTGAACGTATGGATCATAATCTGTTGAGACTATTAAACGTATGAAATAAGACAGGCTTCCATGTGTTAAAAGGTGAGAGCCATATGTGGTCCTAAAAACACAGGAAAATCAAATGAAGTTGTGGTATGAATATTTATTGGTATAATGCTAACAAAACAAAAAATTATGTATTTGAAAAGGAAAATATTTTCCTTTAGTAAATAAACATGAAATTTAGTATATAAACACGAAAACATGAGAATTTTTAGTAAACAGACATGAAAGCACGAAAAATTTTATCCAGTATATAACCTATACTTTCTAACCTGAAATTTTATCCTTTATCCTTTTATGATATTATTATGAACTTTTGAAAAGTATATTAGCTTCTTATATTAGAAAAAAGATGAAAAAATGAAAAAAGAGAATCAATTTGAGACATAATGAAAAGAACAAAAGGAAATCCTTGTATTATTTACAGTTTTAATTATATAGGAAAAACGTAGCGAGTAAACACATCCAATTTGCCTTGGACAGTGAAAGGGTTAAATGAACAATTTCCAAATCTATGATAATAAAAACCCACTCTACTAGACAGAGTTTATTTCCATCATATTTTGACCCTCACGTAGACAAGTGAAGTTTTTTGCATTTAATTTCCAAATCGGTAGATCGGACATGGAGGCAACAGGACCTAATGCCCTTGGATTTCTTTGCAGGGGGCTTCATCAAATCAAACATCTATCAAATGAGGGTTACAGATCTGCAAGATTTATGTGCTTGTATCGTAACAGCAGTTACAAAAATAACCCTTGTCATGCTCCAAAATGTGTTCTGCAATGCTTCTGACAGATTTGAACTCTGTAGAGATACTGATGGTGCTCATGTAGAATCATATGCTTAAGTATTCATTAAATGTATGCCTTCTATTATATTATTATTATTGAATTTTACCCTTTTTGCTATGTTTTCACTGAAATAGATAGGGACTTTATAAACACCCCATATATTACTTAGCAATACATCAGATTTATAATAATGTTGTTTGCAATCATCATCAACTCTGGGCCTGTCTAACTTAGCTTTACATGTATCATTTACCTGTGACAGCACTGGAATACAATTCATGTCAAACTCAGTTGAAAGGGGCATATGATCAGAACTGCATGATTTGCATCAGGTGTACATATACAGTGATCCAACCATGAAGTGATGTGCCAACTATCAATGACATAAGTAAACCTATTACTAGGAAGACTACACATGGATGAAAAGGTTGTTACTATTTTCACAGAAGGCTTTTAGGTGGTTGCAAAACAAAGCATTATCATTAAGCACATCAGCATTGAGATCACCAACAATTCACTGGTCTGCGTTTGAAAATTTTTTTTTCCTGAGGTCAAGGTTTTTTTAGTTGTTCTTTTATACTTTTTGCATGCTGAATTAAAAAATGTAACTCATTTTGCTCAATCAGGTCAGGTTTTTATGCTATCTCAATTTAAAAAAATAGATAATTCGAAAATAATTGTTATGAAATTAGCAAGTTTATTTTTTTAAAACGGACTTAAATTGACAGAAAATGTACAAAGTATATAAAAAATGGTACACAAGTACAGTTAATGTGGATGAAAGGGCATTCTCAAAGGCTTTCGTCTGTGTTCCACAGCTGGAATGTCTCTCTTGAGGCACCAGCAGTAGTCTGCGAGCAATAATTTAGGCCGGGCTGAAACTCAAGATAGAATTAATCAGAGTCATTAACAGTTGGCTTTTGATATAAAAATAAGATTCCTGAAAAAAATAATTGGTGGCCACCAACGTGTGTCCGGCCACCCCCGTTTTTGTAAAAACATCTAATGCCGCACTAGCAAAATCAGGAAAATGGCAATATCTCTTCTTCTGAACATGCTAGAGAGATGGTTTGCATACCAAAAGATGCAGAATTTGATTTAGAACAAATTATTAAGAGTGGTATTTTTTCATAAAACCTTTAGTTTTTGAGTTATTTTAGAAAAACTAATTTTTGGGGCCCATAGACCCCCTTTCGACGGACCTTAGTGACAAAAGAAATTCTAAAATAAGCATGATTTGGCTTTTTGATTACTAACATTGCCCTAAAAGGATGTTGACATGGACATAGTGATCACATGATATGACTTTTCCTTGTTATCTTGCATCCATTATGCTTGATTAAAGAATAGAGGGTGGGGCTGCTTCATGAACTTTTTTTAAACGTAATAAATTGAAAACTTGTTTTTTTTTCAGGTGCCTTTGTTATAAGTTTCCAACTGCAATTTGTCATTGAATTCAACATTTGCAATATAAAGTATGACTTCTACAAGGAAAACAGTTGCTAAAGTACTTGGTGATGTACGTTTTATGCCAGCAGAACAGTTTCCTTTAGGGAAATTGCCTACGTTGAAGCAAGTTATTGAAAGGTGTTTGTGTTTCGGAGACTATAAAACAGATGCTGTACTGAGAGCTACTTCTGAGGAATTGCATAAATTGTGGGTCACATATAATGTTTATCCAATATCAGTAAATGCCATACAGAGCCGACTGAAAACCCAAATAAAGGAATTCAACCGCCTTCTGAAGTATGACAAAAAGAAAAGGGGACCTAAATATCATCAAGATCTGGATGATTTTCTGAAAACTGTAAACGTTTTATTTGACATATATCAACATGATCACAAACTGTTGGCAGATACAGAGAAAAAGCACTTACTAAAAATGACTGAATCTGATTACCAGTTTTATGAGGTAGGTCTGTTGATTGAATTTCAAGTTGTAAATTATTAATTAATATTAATTAATTATCATTATTATTAATATCAATTATTAATAATTTGCTACAATTTTTAAAGTGCATTTAATAAGTTAGTAATATCAATAATACACTATTAATGATGTAATATTTTAGTATTTTCTCATTTTTGTAAGAATTTCAATTTACATATAGAGACCCATAGATAAAAGATACATTATAGTGTAATGAAATATAATCACTTTGTAGGACCAGAAAACAACTAGGCATGGTTACTGTACCCTGAAAGAAGTCCCAGAAACAGCCACTGACTTAAAATTCAAATCACGGGTTATTCAATCTCAAAAAGCAAAAGAATCAGTTCCTCCTCCTCATCCTCCTGAACCTATGGACATTCCTGAGTTGACAGATAGCGACAGTTGTAATGATTCATTTGATGCAGACTATGTTCCAGAAGTCTCAACATTACAGAACAGAACTAGATTACGCTCATTAGCTGAAGCATGTGACAGGTATAGTACTGAAAGATAAATCTTTTAATACAGCTTAAAGTGAAATCATTGTGACTAAGAGATTAAGATTACCAATAAATTATTCATTGACAATAGATATGTAAATCTACTTTAAATATCCTAACAGATATCAAGTAAGTGATAGAGCAGGAGCGGCTATTGGTTCTGCTACATTGGTGGACTTTGGAGTAATCACCCCAGATAACATACAAAATGTTATTGATAAGTATGTTTTTAATCACTCTAGATATTACATTTCTTAGCTTCTGCTATAAGTTCTAAATCACCAGATTTACTATTATTTTTAATTAGCGTCAAAATTTCTATTTTGTATTTATATTAATTAGTTTCAAACAGGACACTGACATTTGTATTTTGTATATTTGTATAATGCTAATGCAGTAATGCATGGCCAATATTTTTGAAATACTTTTCAGAAACAAGTTGAGAAGGGAGAGAGCTAAATTGAGAGCTGAAAGGAAGAAGGAAGAAGTGATATTTGAAAAAGTGACTGGCATTGGACGTAGAAAGGATGCTACACTTGCTGTTAACAAAGTAAATGAAAAGTATTATACATCCACAATCCTAGAGGAACATTATGTCATTACTGGAGAGCCAGGTAAATGGAAATGATTGTCATACAGTTATAGGCGTTATGCTGTTATATTACTGTACTATAAAGTAATATTTCAATTACTTAAAAAATTTTCTTTTTAAGTGACAACTGTCCAGTTAACTTTATTCCTTCCTTTTTCATTTTTATTTAATTGTAAAATTAATTACATTTATTTTCAGATGATTTCTACCTCGACCATTTTACCCCGGAGAGTGGCAAAGGCATTGACATTGCTCATGGCATTTATAAGATCATTAAAGGGACAGAACTTGAGGCCAAATTAAACTTAGTTAAAGCAGATGGGACAAATACTAACACAGGACATATGCATGGGTCAATCAGATATTTGGAAATGTTTTTAGGGCAACCTCTTCAGTGGGATATTTGTCTTCTGCATCTAAATGAATTGCCACTTAGACACATCTTCATAACTTTAGATGGGACAACAAAAAGTCCAGACAAATTTTCTGGCCCTATTGGTTCTCAGCTCAATGGGGATGTGTCAGAATGGAATGTTGTGGACTTCAAATCTATACCTTATCCTGCATTTGTGCTTCTACCAAATGAGGTGGTCAATAATTTATCAACAGACCAATACTATGGATACTGCATCTGCTGGGCAATTATTACTGGTGAAGTGGATGAAGACCTTGCACTCTTAGAAGTTGGCCTGCTAAATCACTCTCGATGGCTCACCTTAGCCTGTAGAATTCTTCGCTTTTATGTTTCACAAAAAAGACCCAGTAAGAACCTCAAAATCATAGTAGAATTCATCATCAAAGTATACTTTCACAGTTGGTTCAATATCAAGGCTAATAAGAGGCTAAGTGATGGGTCAAGAAACCTATTCAATATGATCCAAAGAGTAAATAAATTCCCTGACAGGAAAATTAGAGAAATTTGTTATGACGTATTAAACAATAACAGCTATTTTGCTCATGGTGAAAATATTTTAGTTGGAATGCTGGCTGATGAAGATGAAGAGGTGAGGAGGTGTGCTGTCAATAAAGTTCTGTGTCTGAGGGGAGTTATAGAGGATTTTGATGATGAATCTGGTAGTAGCAATGATTTTGCAGGTGGAATAATTGAAAGTGATGATGAGAATGAAGAGGATCATGAAGGTGGTACTGATGAATATCCTGCTATAGATGAGAATGTTAGGGTCTTTAGAAAGCCAATCATCAATTTCAAAGCTTCTGCATACCACAAGCTGTCTGCTATGTCCCAATGGGAAACTGTTCCACCTGTATTAAAAGAATTCAGTAATGATGAACTGCGTGATATCATTAATACCGCATTGAAACTGGATCACGAGTGCCACAGTCAGAATGTTGAAAGGCACATCAAGCTTGTCACTGAAGCATCCTTGGCTGTTGTAGGTCATGAGCGTAGAGATGGTCTTATTAGAAACAAAATTAGATCACGTAAATTAATGAAAGATTTTGTGTCTAAAAAATATTTTAAGTTCTAGATTATTATTTATCATGCTAAAATATGACAAAATGACAATTTGTTAATTGTATAATTTAATGTTTGGCGTTTTGGAATGTCAAAAAGCATTTTCAATGAATTTAAAATGGCTGATTTTGATTGATTTTGATTGCTGATTGAAAACCACTAATACATGTCAATTTGCAGCTTGAGAATGTTTTATTGTGTTGACATTCAGTTGAAAGGGGGTCTATGGGCCCAAAAAATTAGTTTTTCTAAAATAACTCAAAAACTAAAGGTTTTATGAAAACATACCACTCTTAATAATTTGTTCTAAATCAAATTATGCATGTTTTGGTATGCAACCCATCTCTCTAGCATGTTCAGAAGAAGAGATATTGCCATTTTCCTGATTTTGCTAGTGCGGCATTAGATGTTTTTACAAAAACAGGGGTGACTGGACACATGTTGGTGGCCACCAATTATTTTTTTCAGGAATCTTATTTTTATATCAAAAGCCAACTGTTAGTCACTGATAAATTAAAATCAAACAAAAATTATAGTTTCAGCCCAGCCTAGCCGCTGCTGCCGCCGCCGAGCATGTTAACATCCCAGCTTGTTCACATCCCAGCGGCCCTGGTACTCTCTTCCATCACTCGAATATCCTGGTGGAAGCACACTCCTTGCTCCTTGCTGACATCACCGCAGTTGTCTGGAAAGTAGTCTAAATGCGAGCTGAGAAAATGCATGTTTATGGACATACGTGCACCAAGAGCCTGGAAGCTCTGCAGGAGCTCCTTGACAACATGTTCGTACTCTGGACTTCGGTGGTTGCCCAGAAAATTCGTGACAATGGACTTGAATGCGAGCCAGGCATTGATCTCATTGTCCTCCAGACTTTCGTCGAATTGAGCATCTTTCATTAGCTCCCTGATCTGAGGGCTGTCAAAAATACCTGCTTTCAGTTTGCCCTCACTGACGCATGGAAATTTCTGATTCAGGAAAGCGAAAGCTCGGCTTTCTTTGTTGAGTGCTCTGACGAAATTCTTCATAAGTCCGAGCTTGATGTGCAGCAGCGGAAGTAGAATCATCTGCGGATTCACGAGAGCATGTGACAGAACATTGTGCGAACCTGGTTCCAGGCCACATCTTGCTGGCCAGTCATGTTGCACATAGTGTTGCTTGTCTGCTCAGCTGTCCCACAGACAGAGAAAACAGGGGTATTTGGTGTAGCCACCTTGTAGACCCAGCACTAGAGCTATAACCTATAAATATATATATATATATATGATACACACAGACCATGCATGGGACAAGGAAACTATGGTATTGTCATTTACATTACTTATTCAGACTATAGTGGATTTAATTATCCCAGAGGAGTTCCTTGTTTCATGCACGGTCTGTGTGTATCATAAAAAACTCAGGGACCATTCTGAGTTCATTCCCATATATATATATATAATATATATATATATATATATATAATATATAAATAATATTTTTTTTTTGTAGACACGAACATACCTTTAGGTCTCCGCATATCATCCAATTGTGATGTTTGTACTTCAAAGCAGTTAGCAAAATCTCCATGTTACTATAACTTTCAGTTACCTGCACCGAGTGACCCACCGGAACAGACGCAACCTTGTTACCATTGTAGAGTAGTACTGCTTGAGGAGTCGATGAAGAGCCGCCATTCTGTAAGGTCATACGCTAAACCCATAGCTGCAATGAGGCCATTGACGTTGTTACAGTAAACCAACAAAGCTTCTTCGTCAAACGTGAAATATTCTTGAAACTCTTCTTTGCGGCTGCGATACCAGAAGAATGTTGTTTCTTGAGCTAACAAACGATATTTGCGAAGACATGACCCTAGCAACTGAGCGGATTCTTTGGACAAGCACAAATCTCTTGTCAAATCGTTCAACTCAGCTTGGCTCAAGAGTTTGGGTTGACTTGTCTCGGCAGTAGGTTGGTATGTACCAGATATGTCACTGTCATCCATTTCTTCATTTGAGTCGGATGATGAATCAAAGTTGTTGGGCGGTGTTGGAATTGGAATTTCTGGTCCATGAGGCACTGGCTTTATGGCAGATGGCACGTCTGGATACTTTACGTGTTGCTTGTTTTTTCGATTTATGCCTAAAAGAAAACAGATAAAGATAAGATAAAGACATATCATATATTGTCAGGCATATTTTTGTAAGTATAAAATGAAATTCATACTAACTTACCTTGTAGGTTTGTCATACAGAAATAACAGTCAGTAGTATGATCTCTTCCTTCCCTCCACACCATTGGGACACCAAAAGGTAGACACTCTACCTTCTTGTGGCTTCAGCTCCTCAGACTTTCAACGCATGTTTTGCAGCATATGTGAGGGGCAAAGGCTTTGTCCTGGTCACCAAGTTTAACTCCAAAGTAGGCGTGATAGATTTTCCCCACAAAATGTGTGATGTTTGACTGCTGGTCTGACATAGTGACTTTACCACAGATGTAGCAGAACCTGTTTGGGTCATTCTTGCACATTCTATTCATGCTGAAAAACAGTAATGACAATCGTAATTAGAAATAAGTTGTCTGTTTATTATATAGAGATTGGCTAACACTTCGCTAAAATGTAAGTCTGTTTTTAAAAAAATTAACTTTCTCATTTCATAAAGATTATCTAATTTTTTTAAAATTGAGATAGCATAAAAACATGACCTGATTGAGCAAAATGAGTTACATTTTTTAATTCAGCATGCAAAACTTATAAAAGAACAACTAAAAAAACCTTGACCTCAAAAATGACGCAGACCAGTGTAATAGCTACACGTGTTGTATCCAAATCATCAATAATACTGCTGAGCTGCCCCAATTTAATGAAGTAATCTTCATCAACTGCCTGAAAAGGCATATGCAGTAGATACACGGAATGACATTTTTTTATTGCAAGGGCAGATGCTTCCAAGCAAACCATTCTGCTATCAGGGGACTGTCTTGAAAAAGTTGATGAAGGCAGATGGGTCATTCCATGACAAATCATGCAGTGGTCAAAACCACACCCTCATAGATTTTGCTTAAATTTGGTTTATAGAATGGTTTATGCTAGTAAGTACCAAATTTCAAATATCAGCTCAATCAGAGTTATGGTTCAAAAGTTATGCTCGGGGGGGCTGTAAATATTCAAACCATCATAACTCAGTCCCTAATTGACATAGAACAGTGATTTAAAGTGTTTATGAAAGGTAATTGCACACGTAATAAATTAGCATAAGTAGAAAAAATGGCTAAAATTAACAGAAAAAAAGTTATGACACTTTATTCCATTTGAAGCGGTCCTGCCTCCCTAAATTACAGATTTTTAAAAATTTTCATATACAGGGTGTCCCAGAATTAACTATTTCAATGAAATCGGACAAATTTTTTAAAAACACACTTTTATTTATGTTTATCATGTTTAATGTATGTTAAAAATGTATAAATTTCTAAATTTTTTTCATAATTTTATTTTCATAATTTTTTCATTATCTGGTCCAATGAAAGACCGTCTGAAGTCATAGAATGGCAAAGAGACTCTCCAAAAGTTAACGTGTGGCTTGAAATGACCAAATCCAAAATTTATGGCCCATTCTTCTTTGCGGAAGCAACTGTAACAGGTACCATCTACCTTGATATGCTTCAGCAGTTTCTCGAACCACAGCTTCTTGATGATGGCATTCTTGATAATGTTGTGTTTCAACAAGAAGCATTGATCTTTTGGCGATAAACCTTTGTTTTTATGAAACCCCATGCAAAGAAATCCAGGGGTGTCAAATCCGGAGAATGCGGAGGCCAAGGTCGAGGTCCTCCACGTCCAATCCACCGATTCAGAAGGCATCTGTTGAGGTATTCTCGAACAATTAGAGCATAATGACATGGTGCTCCATCTTGTTGAAACACAACATTATCAAGAATGCCATCATCAAGAAGCTGTGGTTCGAGAAACTGCTGAAGCATATCAAGGTAGATGGTACCTGTTACAGTTGCTTCCGCAAAGAAGAATGGGCCATAAATTTTGGATTTGGTCATTCCAAGCCACACGTTAACTTTTGGAGAGTCTCTTTGCCATTCTATGACTTCAGACGGTCTTTCATTGGACCAGATAATGAAAAAATTATGAAAAAAATTTAGAAATTTATACATTTTTAACACATATTAAACATGATAAACATAAATAAAAGTGTGTTTTTAAAAATTTGTCTGATTTCATTGAAATAGATAGTTAATTCTGGGATACCCTGTATACAGAAAATGAATTTCAACCTTATTCTATCAATATATGAAAAGAAATATACGTGTATTTGCATATAAAATAGGTATTTACAGATTTCAAAATGGCTACTTTTACTTAAAAGACTAATTTTTACAAATTCATGTAAGCTGCTAGGTAATTAATACATTGCAATTTACACATGGTGCAATAATTCTTAATGCTAATAATCTATACCTACCTAAGCATATATATAGCTAATTTTCAACAGATTTTTATCCTAGTTTTGGTTCCAAACTCCCACTAAGTTCTTGAACTTGCTTTGGATTGAAGGAGTAAATAATCTTAACACCAGGCTTGATATTTGGTGTCATCATGATAGAAATCATATCACTTTGTTTTATCTAGCAAACATCCTCTTTCATCGGAAATAATATTGAGTGGTAGATCCTGATGAGGTGAGGACTCACTGAGGAAACTGATTAAATTATGATCATCATATTCTTCTGGTGTCTAAAATAATTCCAACCCAAACTTTATCATCATATTTACAGGCAACATACTGGCCAATTTGATAATCATCTTTTTCAACTAGTTGACTGTATTTATCTGGTTCAGCCCCAGTATTTATTCTAAACAATTTACAATTATCAGAATCAGATGTCTGATAAACTTGTATTAGGTTTTCTGACTCTGGTACAAACCTGTGGAAACCCTGTGTACCTTTAACAGGTAAAGCTTCATTAAACCTACTAGAAAGATTGAATTTATCCGCATGAACCTCCTCCTTTGTAACATACAAACGAATAATTGAATTAAAGTGTTCAGTGCAAAAATCATAGAAAGCTCTTGGTGTTAAAATATGACTAGTATCAGTACGTTGCAAACTAGCCTTTGCTATAACTCTTTTAATAGTTCCTCCAATGCCATCACAAGCATTTTTCCCATAACTTGTGGCAAAGAAATTCCACTCAGCCTTCACACCAAAATCCTGTTCATGATAGCATAGATTGCTGAAATTATATTTGTTTTTGTATTGGCCTCCACACCCATCAGAGAAATAAATTCTTGTACATTGGGGGATTTCTGTTTAATATCCTTCATTAAATATTGCTGAAAAGTGTGAACTGCTGATGTTGAGTGCTCAAGACAATCGCTAATAATATAGTAACTAGTATGAATTAATTCCTCATCCTTCATGTGATACACCACAAATGGATGGATGGAGGGTCACCTGGTCATTTGTCCATTGAAAACTTTGTGGTTCACCTTGAGTGATGAATGATAGTTTTCTGCAAATTCCCTAGCACAAGTATTTCATCACAGTGAAGATTCTGTTTCATAGTCTTCAAATACTGACTCTGGCTTTTTGCAATGTAGTGGTGCCTAGTAAGAGAAAAAATATTTCTGAAAGCCGAAAGGTGTTCAATAAATTCATCTGGAGAAGCTATACGAGTTTCCAATGTTGATCTATCTGTATTACTCCACTGAACATATTTGACATAATCTCTGCTTGTCAAGGAAGGTATAGTATTTAAGAAATTAAATATGCTTATGCTACCAGGACATTCTCAACATCCATGTAACATGCATATAGAGAATTTATATCACAAACACTTTTTTCCATAAGTGTGTAATAGGTTAAGTTTTTCTCTGCAATTGCTGATACCATGAGTTTAGGATTCTGGTGGTGGGTGCAAACACAAACTCAGATTGGCAAAGGTAGAAAACCCTATACTATTATCATTGTTTTCTTTATATTTTGAATATAATTCTTTAAATTTCCTAGTAATAGACATTTTTGCTTGTACTCTTTTTCACCATCTTATTTCTTATGCTACACAATCAGATTTCCCTGCACACAAATGACTAACTTCACATCTTCATAGAATTCCTTTATTTTAGAGATTATATCTTCAGTTAGTTTTCTTCCTTTACTGTAGATAGGAATCTGTGGCATAATACCAAATGTATGTTTCAAATGTCTGGCTTTGTCAACCATGTATCTGGTTACACCAAACAAATCCATTGTCCTAGAAATAGGAAATGGTGAGTAAGTAAGTATCTAAAGCCTCTTTTTGTACAATGATGTGGATTTGGTCTTGTACAAGATCACTCATGAGTTTTTCATACCTATAAAAAACAACCCCAAATTACTGTACAATATTAAGGATGTAAGTATCATACATGATTTATATTATTCAAGAATTAAGGAAGTACAGTAAATACTTGATAAGTCAGACTATATAGGGCTCTAGCCAGTCTGACTCATTACTCATTGTGAATTACCCCAATTACCCCCCCCCCCCCCCATATTTACCCCTAAAGAGGCATAAATACTCTCTAAACTTTTAAGTTTGATTAGTGAGAGTCTAATACAGTGTTCAAAATAAACATTAAAAAACAATAAAACTTTGTTTCACTTACTGTTGCTGGAATTATTTTGAGTGTGAAACACAAAAAATTTTGTTTACCTTTTTGTACAATACAGTATTAAAAAAACACTTCACTTAGTAAAAGAAACAAAATAATAATGGCACTTGACATAGGAAATAAAACACTTCTCTCAGTAAAATAAACAATAGAATAATAGCACTTGACAGAGGACGAGTCTGACTCATCCCGAATTCTGACTCATTGAAGTCCGACTCATCAAGTATTTACTGTACTGTACTTCATGAATTTGAACATATACCAGTATATTTAATATATGGGATGATGTCACATTTTAGGAAATATAGCTAATGTCTACATATATATCCAAACCTGACGACCTATAATACTGTACCTATATACAGGTATTTACATATTTAATAGTTCAAAGTCATCTCATTAATTATTTTTAGTTTCTTACCTCTCCAAATCTGCTTCTTTGAGATGCTGTTTACTCAGTGGCTCACCAACAACTTGAACTTCAGTCGCAAATGCAGTTTCCAACTTCCTCTTGAGGGAAGTTGAAGCTTTTTTGTATTTTTGTGAAACTGCCTTTGATCTGCTTCCACTGCTGAGGGCATCTGAAAAATATTTGAAATACAATTAATTAATAAATATAAGTATGACATATCTAGTGGCAACAATCTGAATTTCTGAACTGAAGTATATTTTTTAGATAATTTCATATATATATATGTATTAGGTATAAGACAACTATATCTGAATTAAATTTCAGCTGACAGTATAAAAATGCATTATCTGTACATACATTAATAGCTAGCTAGTTACGTAATTTCACTGGGGTAACATGAAGTTGCTCCAAAGTTGCATTAAGATCTTCTCATTGAATATCTCTATCCATTTCAGTACATTTTCTTGGAATTTTTTCTGGGGATATGTCAAGTGAAGTAGTTGTACTTTCAGTACTACTAGTTATTGCTTCTGGCAGTCTGAATAATTCTTCAGGTTTTGCGTGTTCATTAATTAATTTCAGACAATTTATACAACCTTCAGATTCATCACTGAAATTATATTTAGGGTCACTATTTTCAACAACAAGCTTTGGAAGTGGCCTCAAGTTTCGCAGAATAGGCTTTTTGTGCAGTTCAAAAGGGTTGCAACAGTGATTGTTATAGCTTTTATGTGTAGACAGTTTCATCAAACACTTTTACTTATTTAAAACACTATGCTATACAGTAGGGTGGTCCACTCTTATAGGGTGGAATTTTTTTTTGTGATTTGTTTTTATTGCTGGGTTGTAACTTATGAGGATGGATGAGAAAACACCTCTGGGAAAGTTTTATTTGAATCAGTTAATTTGTAGGGGTAGCACATGACACGAAGTTTTGGTATAATCTGAAAATCACAGCAAAGTTAATCTTGGTGACAGTACATGACTATTAGGGTAACTAACAATTCCGAAATGAATTGACTAACAATTCTCTGCACCTCATTTGATCTTTGTTTTCTCGCCCAGTTGCCAGGCTGACTTCAGTGGTTGAGGAAACTGCTTCCTGTAGTTAGCAACAACTTGCAGGAGATACTGCAGTTGTTCCTCATTCCTGGTGTGGCAGCCATTGTATTCATTAATGAGAGCAACCCCCTCTCTGCATGATCATTCACGACAGAGAGGTTTGCCACTGATTTCTTCGCTATTTGGTAATCAGGATCACTGTCCCAATCCCGCACCTCCTTCCTCAGGTATCCCACACCTGACCCCAGAGACAACAGCAGTCTTTTTGAGTTTGCTGTTGCTAGTGACTCGATTGAAGCCCCCTCAGCAACACCTTTCCTTCTCTTCTGGCAATCAGGCTTTCCTTCAACTTCCTCCATCGCCTTCACCATTGCTGTTTTAGTCTCTTCAGACACCTCAGGATCGAAAATCGCGAGGCCCACCATCTCCTCCGAAAGATACCAAAGATGACCGCTGAGTTTTTTTAATGCCACTTCCGAAATTTTGGGGTCATGGTATTCCCGAAGACTGCAGAAGGCTGAGGTCGCTGCGAGGCGCAGCAGCAGCTATTGGCTGTCATCCATGCCTGCAGGTAGATGGAAACAGCGAAGACACTGACATCCTTAAGACACTTTTGCTCTCGTGGAGTGAGGGCTGGGATTTGTCCCCTGAACAGCCACATCTTCAATGAATAGATCACCTTAGATAACCATCTGGCTTGGTGCATGGGGCCAGGTCGCTTGAAGGTGTAGTTGTCAATGCTCCCTCCCAAGAAAAGATGGACAGATCGAGGAATTCCTGATAGTCATCTCGAAAGGATTTTGAGGAGTGTTTTTCCTCAGCAAAGTGGAGAATCCAATCTCTAATGGGGGCCAAGAGTCGATGCACCTCTTCATCATCCCATCCGGTGCCGTATGTTCCTGTGTCGATGAAGGTCCATTTGCTCTGAAACCTGCTGAACAATGGAACATTAGGTCCACTCGTTGGGCCATAGCAAGCAGTGAAAACTCCACCGATCATCACTTCCATGATGTGATGACGGCAGGCAAAATGGAGGTCTTTCTTCAACTTCTGCTCCAACAACACACACGCTCCATTCAAACGACCAGCATTGGAGGCAGTGGTGTTGAAACACATCCCCACGACAGATTCTTCGAGGCCCCAATCAGTCAATAATTCAAAAACTGCGCTGGCTTGGTGTTCTCCTGATCCAGTTGGTATTTTGGGGACTCCAAGGAGCTGAGATTGACCCGAAAAGGAGGAAATGAGCACAGGCAGCCGATCCACATGCGCATAGTCTCTGGTGTTGAGGAGGTCTGGAATAAGTTTTCCATCCAGTAGATGATTGCAGGACCGGACTGAAAGGAAGCTTTTAGGCTACTGCAGATCATGATCCGATGTCGTTCTCTCTGCCGTTTGATGGAGGTCCGGGTGATGTTAAAATTCATTGGGCTGTGGCCAAGGCTCAATGCAGTCTCTGCTATTATGTAGGTTGCCATCCTGTCCGTAGTGTGTGTCCGATCTAGGACAGCAGCTAGATTTGATGTTATCACATTCTTGACTCTTTTCACCTGTTTTGGAGGTCACTTTCCACCTTTTGCCCATTCATCTTCGGTGGAGGATGACTCGTCAGTGACTGAGGATTCTGTTGAGGACACCAATACTGCTGTACCCGACGTTGATGCACCTTCATTGACTGCCTGCAATACAATTGAAGAAAATGGACAATTAGTGTTAACGAACAACCTAATCATTGCAATCAAATGAAAGTAGAAATTTGAAGAACAATCTCACCTTTCTCTTTCGCATCTCCTCCTCCATCTTCCTGTGGGCAGCTTGTTTTTCTTTTTCTGCTGTTTTTCTGTCTACTCCCACCATGCATCCCCGTCTTCCAGGCTCTCGCTGGGCTAGCAAGAAGGCCTTGTCTTCTGGGTTTTTGATTAGAGACAAGGCATCAGCATGTGCCATATCAAATAGGTTCCGAAGTGTCTCCTTGAATCCCTCTTCGTTGTACACCTAAATATAAATAATATATATATATATATATGATAAATGTATTGACTATTGTACAGTATAATATGTCATACTCTCGAGAAACTATTTTATTTATCATTGATCAATGATCTTCCAACTCACCTGCTTCTGGCTCCTCCTCATTCGTCCTTTTTTTATTTTGATCCAATCTTGGTGAAGGTCCAAGATCTTTTGGATTCCTTTGTATTTTTCCCTTGTCGGGATTCAAGCTTTGTTCCAAAATATTTCAAGTTGACCCCACACTACTTGAGCACTTTCCTTCAACTCCTTCTTGAGATTAGTGTGGTGATGAAGGAAGCATGACAATACTTCTCCACGTGATGGTAATTTGCTTCCAAGAAGCTTGTCCTTCACTTTATCTCCTTCAAGGAGATAAAAGCAAGAGCTTCGAACTTGAGTCATCATATATCCAACCACTAAACACAACCAATGAACACTACACCAATAATCTGTCAAGGAAAAGATGTATTACTGGAACTGGAACATAATATACAAGTAAATCTACTAGGTAGTGCAAAAGTGCAAAAATGAAGTACTGTGCTACCCCTAAAAAGTGATTGATTTGGGAAAAAATTGGCCAGAGGTGTTTTCTCATTCATCCTCACAAGTTACCACCCGGCAATAACAAAAAACAAAACTTCAATTTTATGGACCACCCTAATATACAGGCATCCCCTGTTTAACGACCGGGTTCCGTTCCAACGACCAGGTCGGTAAACGAAATGGTCGGTAAACGAAAGCCTTGTTTTACGGCTTTGGTGCTTCTTCTTTCTTCTTCTTTTCTTTCTTCTTCCTCCAAATGCTGCTGTTCTTCCAACTCTATCAGCTCTTTGTTTATCAGCTCTCCCTCTTGGTATTCCACTAAGTTTTCCACATCTTCCACTTCTAAATTGAGGGTATTGGTGAGTAACACTATTTTTCTATTAATTGCATCGACATTTTCAAACTTATTGAAGCCTTCGAAATTACCCACAGATCGTTTTAGGCACTTCTTCCAAATGCCTTTCATACACTTCGCAGTAACATCCTCCCAAGCAGTTGCAATGTTTTTTATACAATGCAAAACATTGTATGATTTCCAAAAATCGGTACGATCAGTCGCGGTCGTATCTGCGGTTGGTCGATAAACGAGTAGGTCGTTAACCGGGGGATGGCTGTATGTACATAAATCTGTTAAAAATGAAAAAAATTATATACATTAAATGAGAACACAGTGAATGCTTTGAGCATCACAGAAAATAAAATAAAGATCTCTCTAGTTAGGCAGTAGTTATCCTGGGTAGGATTACCACTTTTTTTTAATGTCCACATGGGGTTTTTTGTTCAACCAATTTACCTAACAATCGAATGGGGGAAGATATTTTATGGTAGGTACTAGTGTTTTATGTTTTGTTCTTAGAATACTAGTTTAACACACATGTATTTACATTTTTAACAAGTACACTAATCTATATACCAGAAGTTAATGAGAATGTTGAACAGTTTGTTAGAAATTATTCTCTCAAGTGAAAGTAGTCATTTTCAAATCTGTAAATACCTATTTTATATGCAAATACAAATATATTTCTTTTCATATATTGATAGAATAAGGTTGAAACTCATTTTTTGTATATATGAAAATTTAAAAAAAATCTGTAATTTAGGTGGGGGCAGGACCCCTTCAAATGGAATAAAGTGTTGTAACTTTTTTTCTGTTAATTTTAGCCATTTTTTTCTGCTTATGCTAATTTGTTGTGTGCAATTACCTTTCATACACACTTTAAATCACTGTTCTATGTCAATTAGGGACTGAGTTATGGTGGTTTGAAAATTTCCAGTTTTTGTACCCTCCCTCAAAAAAGGGGGGAGCATAACTTTGGAACCATAACTCAGATTGAGCTGATGTTTGGAATTTGGTAGTTACTAGCATAGACCATTCTATAAACCAAATTTAAGCAAAATCTATGAGGGTATGGTACACTTTTTTTTTTGATGGGACAGTGCCTTCTTGTAGTCAAAGTACCTTCAACTTGGCTGTATGTGTCCTTCCAGTCTTTTCATCTAGATAGTATAGTTTTGGTTAAACCAACATTTTAATATAATTAGATAAAAGTTCTCTGTAACAGGACTAAATATGGATCATTCAGACACTTAATACACCTCCCAGTAACTCCAATCATGGGAAATCTGGAGGTTTCTGACCCTTGGTCCCCACGATTGCCATCCATGTAACTAGATACTCAGGAGGAGGCAGATATTCAGCCAAATTATTCAATAAAATAAACACAATGCCATCATATGAGTGGTTGAACATCTTAAGGTACCAAAGCGCCACCACAGGCAAAAATGTGTTTTTGATGGATATCACTATTTTCACCCTTCCTCCATCGCGTGGTTTGGGTTATAATGACCTTACAACACTAGAAGTATGGTTGAAAACCTTATGAAGCAAACTACCGTACTTTTTTCACCTCTATTGCCAGCTAAAAGTTCTCACAAAGTTCGGCATAATAAGAAAATCAAAAAATAAAAAAAAAAATATAAAATATGAAAATCTATACCAAAACTCATTAACATCTTCATTAGCATACTTAGAACTCTAATTTAGCCAAAAATGAACTTTCTAGCTCAATTAATAACAGAGATACTATTGCGAGAATATTGCTGAACTTTGGAGGTGATTTCTGGCAAATCTTAATTTTGGCGCTTAGGTACCTTAAGATGTGGGACCCCTCATGTGTTCAATTTGAGTAGGAAAATTCAGTTATATATTAGTGGGCTAATTTTACTATTTTTTTTCAAAAATAAACCTGCGACTTTTTAATAAATAAATTTTTATGCTTCTTATAAAAGTTGTCTAATTTCTATATACATCTACCAAAACCCAGTGTGTTCCACACACAAACAGATATAACTTATAGGTCTATACCAGTGGTGCACAAACTTTTTTGATGTGAGGGCCAAGTGAAGAAAATAACTAAATGTATTAGCCTACTTACTTTCCATCTAAGTCATAAATTGGGTCACTTTTATATTCTAACTTTTTCATTGAATTGAAAAGACCGGGGGGCCACTGAAAAGACTGGTGGGGGACACATTTGGCCTGCGGGCCAGGGTTTGTGCATCACTGGTCTATACTTACTGAAGATCTTTTACAGAATGCAAATAAAGGTACTAGGCCTAATCCAAACATTTAGAGTTTAGTACAGTAAATATACAAGGTGCGATCCAAAAGTTCCTGGACTGGCAGCGTGGAGCGCTAACAGGCCATAGTACAGACTTGGGCTGCTAGATAGCGCTAACAGGCCGTAGTACAGACTTGGGCCGCTAGATAGTGCTAAACAGCTTTATCATGAAGCAGTGTGTTGAATGACACAGTGATACACATACACATATTTTTTCATGAGCATTTTTGTGCATTAGTGTTAGTGGTTTTATGCAATTTTTGCGAGAAGAGAAATGGCAGACTTGAAGGAGCAGTGCGTCACTGTGCGTGTGCATCAAGTTTTGCTTCAAACTCGGCAAAGCCACATTGGAGACCCACGAAATGCTTAAACAAGCATCTGCTGATGGTGCCATGGGCAGAAGCCAGACTTTCGAGTGGTTCTCATGGTTCAAACATGGGCAAATGTTGGTTGAGGATTCCGAATGTTCTGGTCAACCCTCAACCAGCTGAACCAATGAAAATGTTGAAAAAGTGCATCAGACCATCCACGAGGACTGTCAGTGAACGATTAACGACATCTGCAGCATCATTGGCCTATCGTTTGGTTCATGCCAATGCATTCTCATGGAGGAACTCAATATGAGGCAGATCGCTGCCAAATTTGCTCTGTCTGGGCAGCAGTTTTTGGCCAAAAACAACATGGCAGTGGTCCCCCCACCCCCCTACTCCCCCAACCTAGCCCCCTGTGACTTCTTCCTGTTCCCCAAGATGAAGATCCGGCTGAAGGGGCGATGATTTGACATCGAGGAGATTCAGGTGGAATCATACTAGGTGCTGAACAACATCCCCAAAATGGAGTTTCAGAGGTGCTTCCAGCAGTGGGAAAATCGCTGGGCCCACTGTATCAACTCTCAAGGGGACTACTTCAAAGGGGACAGCAGTAATTACAACCTAAGGTAAGCCTACATTTTTTTGTCAGTACAGTCTGGGAACTTTTGGATCGCACCTTGTATACTGTGCAATATGAAGGTTACAAAATCTAGTTTTTGAAAAAAATATAAATAAACTAGTGTTTTCCATTTTTAGTCATTTATATTGATTTTGGTTCATTTTTGGCAATTTTAATTTATTATATTCTTAATTGGCATCCAATGGATAGATGTGTAACTGTGATTTCTATTTATACATATAAAGTAGGCCTACCAAATGTGTTCACCTGCAATAAAAAAAAAATATACAGCTACATATATTATGTTACTTTAAATAATTTTCTTTCAGTTTGTTGTTTGGTTATAATAACTAGATTTATTCACTTTTATGTTTTAAGGTTTGGTTTTCTCTACACATTGACATTTATATGTGGCCCACTTAGGCAAAAAGATTGTAAACCACTGGTTTCAGCCATTGAATTTTTAACAAGATTTTTTTTCTAATTTTTTACTTTTCTTAATCATTATTTTTCATTGATATCAATTGTATTATGATGATAGTGTTCAATGCATATAAGTAGGCTATAGGGCCAATACAAATTTTATAAAGTACAATACCTAGTTACCCATGGTCTGCTTTATGTATATGAATGTAAAATCATAATTAATCACAGCTACATCTATTGATTGCATGCCAATTAAAAAGGGAATATATCAAGATCATAAACAAAATGGTTAAAACTAATGTAAACCACTAAAAATGAAAAAAAAGAAGTTTTTCATAATTTTTTCCAAACACTGGTTTTTACATTCATAATGAATATAATATGCACTGTTACAGTATAAACTCCAAATGCTTGGATAAGGTCTAACAGTTATATACTGTGCTGCATTCCTTAAACAATCTTGGACAGGGTTGGCAATAAAACCAGCTTTTTGAAAAGGCCTAAGTTTTTTCAATAAAACTCGGTAAAAAGTGGGTTGAACTGTTTTTTCAAATAATTGTTTAAACTAAATTCAGTAACTTTTTTTGGTGTATATACCATGATACTTACGTTGTATCATCATAGATCTACAGGGTGGGCCGTAAGTTTCCATACATAGGAAAAATAAACATTTTTTTATGGACAACCATTTTTATTTATATAATATGCTCTACATGGTTGCCATTGTTTTGAAAACACATTTCAATACGTGTTCCCCACTGTTGATGAACACGCATTAGCACAGTTGACGTTATGCTTGTAATGGCGTTGGTGATACGTTCCTTTAGATGATTTATGTCTCGTATCTTTTCCTGATACACCATGGCCTTCAAGTGCCCCCAAAGATAGAAATCAAGGGGGGTGAGATCGGGATCTGGGAGGCCACTCCACAGGACCACGCCGACCAATCCAAGCATCCGGAAACTGCTGATCCAAATACCGACGCACGTATTTAAATTTTCCTATGTATGGAAACTTACGGCCCACCCTGTATATGACACTACAGGAAGGTCCCTGTTAACACAGTTTCGGTTAACATGGTATTCGATGTTACGCGGTTTATAATTTGTGACCATAATCCCGTTATATGCGGTATAATTTCACTTATCGTGGGAAAAAATGTTTTATTTGCAAAACAAAAGTGAGTCTCCTTCGCGATATTGAAAATGCAAAACAGAAATTAATGAATGGAGATCCTGATATGGAACGTGCTATGAAAGTCTGTCGAGATACATTGTGTATTGACAATGACAAAGCCTCACTTTTACGTTATTTTACAAAGAAATAAAAATAATCATTCATTTTTTGTACACATGCATGTGCTTTTCAATGAATTTTAAAACAAATGAATCAATTTATTTACTACCTTACCTTTGTATAATGTACTGTACTGTACATAGTAATAAAAACAAGTCAAAGTCGACAGTCTAAATATTTTTTTTTTTTAACTTGGCAATATTAACCAGTTTTACATGTTATATTGTTCCCGGTGAATGCAGCTACGCAACTATATCGCGGTATTCTGCTTGCGTTGGCAACATTAGCAATTTTTACATGTTATATCAATCCCGCTTAATGTGGTTTTCACTTATCGCGGTATTCTGCTTGCACCAATTAACCACGATAACCGGGACCTTCCTGTATTGTGTTCATAAATGGTATATTAATGCAAATAAATTTATTTAATTTCATGTGAATTAACTTTTAAAATGCTAGCACCAAATAAATCTTACTACATAACTTTCATATTGAAAGATTGAAAGAAAATTTTTACCATTTGGCTATGCATAGTCAAAACTAAGGAACAGACTTATTGTCAAAGCCACAGAGCTTCCAAAAGTTCGCAGATACTTGCATTTGACTATGCCAGAAATAGTGACGAGTATCACTGAGTAAATGAATAGCTTTTTTTCATTAAATTCAATAAATATAGGTAGAGTACTTGTTTATTTTAATTCTGCAGCAGTTTCATAAACTATTGGAGATCTTTTTTTTGTATGCTACATAATATTGAAAACATGTTTAATTTGAAACTGTTCTTAGTAGTGATGCACTGGAGCTCTGGCTCTGGTTGAGCAGGAGTTCTGGCCATTTTAGAAAACCTCCTGCTCCGGCTGAAGATCTCACTAAACTCTGGCGAGGCAGGAGGTGCCAAGTACACCAAACTCAGTTCTGACAACTTTTAGTTTTAATTCTATAAAACCTCATTTCTGCACCTATCCAAATATTTCAGTTCTCAGATGACTGTAATAATAATTTATTTTATGAGTGATCAGTGATTGCATTAGTAATTGATTTGATATAGGCTACTTCACTCAGCATTCAGCAAGACATCATAAGTTTCATAACCTGAGGATATTCTGTTCAATGGGAATTTTTAGAGAAATTAGCACACACAAAGCATAGAAAGTCGACTTCTATAAAGTTTAAGTTATTAAAGACTTAATAATTTAAAACAGCAGGACTATAATATATAGACCCTAAATAGATAGACCCTAAATAGATGAGACAATGGACCACACACAACACACACACACAACACACACACACACACACACACACACAACACACACACACAACACACACACACAACACACACACACAACACACACACACACACACAACACAACACACACACACACTGAAATAAATCAATTGGCCGGAACCTCCAGCCTCAAGCCGGAGGAAAAAACACTAAGCCAGAGGTTCCAGCCCTCCGGCCTCCAGCCAAAATCTGCCTCCGGTGCATCAGTAATTCTTAGCATTGTTTACTATGAAGATGTTCATTCACTATACAAAGATGTCAGATTTCAACAGAAATATAATTAACAAACATGGGCACTGGTAGGGTGGAGTGAAAAAATCAAAGTGCCAGTTTGTCCAGGATTAAACTTTAAAAATGATTTTGGGTGGTTGCATACAAAACTGTGACTGCAACTGGCCAATTTATACAAATTGTATGTGTGTGTGTGACCAAAATTTGAACCAGTGACCCTATCTTGGGTTCTGGACATGATAGAAAGACAATTTAAAAACTGTTTATGATGTATATTTTACCTCTGAAGCAGATTAAAACATTTGTAGAGGGCTGCAAGCTCAATAATGCATAAAAAAAAATCCATATTTACATTATTTTTGGCAAAAATTGAAATTTTCAGCCTTTTTTTTTGCAAATTTTTTAGACAATTTGTGGTAATGTGTACAATTTTCTACTGAAAATATTACAAATCAACTTAAGATTAATCTAAAGTATCACTCATTAAATGAAGTAATAAAAAATAATCATCTAAACAGCTTCAGATATTGTATTTTTGTATTGAATACCTTCATCATTTTCTCGATTTTATCATTTGTCAAATAATGCCATCATGACGTTCAAATCCTACCACAGTTGAGGAAACTTCTGTTACAAGTTTAATATGCCTCTCTACAGCCTAATTATGACAAGGCTGGTTGAATTTCAGTGCTTCCTTTCTTATGTTTGAGTTCTTCATTGGTTAGAGCTATGCTATGATAGGGAGCTCATGAATGTCAGGTGAATTTAATTTTATCATTTTGAGATACCCTAGAGCTTCGTTATTGATTTTAGGCACCATGAATCTCCTGACACTACCATCTAGTCAGGCTGTAACTCTGGGACTTCAATATCCTCATCTGAATCAATTATCAGGTCACCATCTTCGAAGTCATTGTCTATCACTGTTTCAACTGATTCATTCCCTCTGACCAAAAGTACCAAGGTTAACAACTGCAATGTTGCAGATTTGTGGGTCTGAATCAGCAAGCATGGCAATTAATATGTTCTTATGGTGAGCATAGTATGCATTTTGGTAGATGGTTTTTAGGGCTATCTCCCTGGCTTCCTTGTGATGAAATTTCAGGATCCTTTGGAGCATATAAAAGTTCTTAGTACCGTCTGTCCATCGATACTCCTTGATCTGGAACCAACTTGGAAAATAGACCAAGATATAAAACTGTGCAAGTGTGACCAGAACTTTGGAAGGCTTCCTTTGAGATGTATAAAATTTGAGGATTCTACATGCCAGAGTCAACCACCTTGAATGACAGATTGGTCCAACTTTGAGGAGCTCAAGATCAGGATCAACACATCCAAGCAGAACAGCCACACAGATTCTGTAAGCATAATACTGATCAGTGCTGAGGTCCTTCAGTACTTCATTAGGAATAACTGGAAATTTTGAATTCCTAATTGGCTTTAATGAAATCACATCCCACTGAGATACACTTCCACAAAGTTCAACCCCTATTTTTCCTGAGAATGAGTCTGGGCTCTTTGTTGTTCCATCCAGAGTAGAGATGCACCGGATACTGGATCATGATCCAGTATCTGGCCAATCTCTCCACTTCTTCACTATCCAGCCTGATACTGGATATCAAGTATGATCCAGCCAGATACTGGATAATTAATTAACATTTTAATCACATTTTTAAAACTTCCTATTTCATATAATTTATAGTTAGTTATATATTAAGAAAGAAAATGTTTGTCATAATATATATATATATATATATATATATATATATATATATATATATATAGTCTACGGTGTGTAATATATACACACACTATATGATCAAAAGTATTCGGACACCCCGGAAAATCCGCATTTCTGCAAATATCACCTTCGCCGAAAGGTATGCTGGGAAAAAGCGTGGCGAAACTATAATGCTGAGGTGTTCTGTTAAGTTATCAGTAACTGTTGTGAAGCCATGCCGCGCGGATGTGAACTCTCCGAGTTCCAACGTGGACTCGTCATCAGGTGTTATTTAAGTAACGTTTCTGTACGAAACATTGCAGCCAAACAGGATATACCAAAGTCGACTGTAGCGGATGTTATCATGAGATGGAAGCACGACGGTGCAACTAACGCGAAAAAACGTTCCAGACGACCACGCAAACTGACGGAACGTGATAGAAGAAGTCTGGTACAACATGTCAAGAAGTCCCGCACATCCTCTGCCGCTTCCATCACTGAGGAGGTAGGAAGAGCATCCGGTACCTCCGTTAGTACTGTAACTATCCGCAGAGAGATGCACAGACTCGGTTATTATGGTAGAGCAGCTGTATACAAGCCACTGATTACAAAAGTTAATGCCACGCGTCGTTTGGCCTGGTGTGTCTCCCGTCGTTCCTGGACTGTGGAGGACTGGAAAACTGTTCTTTGGAGCGACGAGTCACGGTATTCACTCTTCCAGTCTGATGGGCGTGTTTGGGTGTGGCGACAGCCCGGAGAACGGCTTCTTCCTGACTGTGTACGTCCAACGGTGAAGTTTGGTGGAGGGTCCATCATGGTATGGGGTTGTTTTTCCTGGCTAGGGCTCGGCCCATTGGTTGTTATACCCACTACCATGAACGCTGACGTTTATCTCGACGTTCTGGACAATTCGGCCCTCCCTACACTGTGGCAATACTACGGAGATGGCCATTGTTTGTTTCAACAGGATCGAGCTCCCTGCCATACTGCAAGGCGTGTGCAGGACTGGTTTCGTGAAAATAAGGTGGATTTGTTAGACTGGCCTGCTCAGAGCCCCGATCTCAACCCAATCGAGCACATGTGGGACGAACTGGAGCGACGGATACGAAACTGCACACCACGCCTAGCTTCACTTGCATCTCTTGCATCAGCTCTGCAAGAGGAATGGCGAGCCATTCCTGCACAGACTTACCGAAAACTGGTGGAAAGTATGCCTCGACGTGTTGACGCTGTAATAAAAGCAAAGGGTGGACCTACTGGTTACTAAATGCCATAATAAAACCATTTTTCCCAAAACCATGCGGTGTCTGAATACTTTTGATCATATAGTGTATATATATATATATATATATATATATATATAATATAATAATATATATATCCCCGCAAGGGGGTTCTAAGCTCATGCTCTTGAGTGCTCTTTGTGCTCGTTTGTACGTGCTTGTTCCTGGAGGTTTCACGTGCTTGTTCCTGGAGGTTTCACGTGTGCCCTCCCGGCCCTAGCACCCAAGGATGATGGGGCTTGACCCTGCAGTCCTTGTCATCCTTGGTCTTTTTCCACTTCGACTGTCCCCTCCACCCTTTCTTTTTCCTGTCTTTCCTCTCACTTTTTCTTTGTTTTTCCGCTGAGATATGCCCTTTAAATAGAGGCGAATCGGTTCTTCCTGAACTAAAAAAAAAAATATATATATATTAAGGTAGGTTGATTTTCCGCATTTTTTTAGATATCGACTTTGGACTAGTCAAGATAGTCAGGGCTTAATATGATAACTGACAAAAAATTTCAGATCCCTAGCTTTAACCATTTTTTGAGGACTGTTTCAAAAATTGTCAAAAAATCGTACCAAAAAATACCACATTTTTGCAATTTTTGGCTGAAAAAATCGCTATTTTCATAAAAAAATCCTGAAAAAAATTACAATTTTATTGAAAAAAAGTAAAAAAAAACATGTACGGAGTCAAATAGACAAATTTAGATCCCAAGATCATCATAATTTTCACTGTAAGAACCCTTAGAAGCAAAGGAAGGCATCATCTGGCCAGCAATGTCCTTGTCAACTTTCCCATCAACCCCAATACAGACTAACTTTTCCAGACCCTCATTGTGCTTTTCATCACTTTTCACTTTCATTCTAGCTTTTTCCCTGTCCATTTTTGATTTATCAACTATTATCTGTTTCACATCAAGGCCAGGCTTAAGTAGGTCCATAGCTTGTAAGTCCAGGAGGAAGGCATTAGCAAGACTTTCCCAAAGATTGGAAGAAGAAACATCACCCCTGATCAGTTCCATGGCATATCTGGGGGTTTTCAAAAAGCTGTAACCTCCACTTGGGTGCCTCCTTGGCTTGAACTCTTCAGCTTCACCACCAGATGGCTGAAATGAAAATAAAAAATAAATTACTAAAGCGAAAATGGGGAAAAATAGGGGAAAAAGTAGGGAAAAATATGGGTAAAAATCGACGAAAATGGGCGGAAATAAGAATAAATTACTTAAACAAAAATGGGGGGAAAAAATGGGTGAAAAGTCGGCGAAAATGGGCAAAAAAAAGAATAAATTACTAAAGCAAAAAGGGGGGAAATTGGGACAAAAAGTAGGGATAAATTTGGATAAAAATAGGATAAGATATAAGAAAAAAAATATAGTACCTCTCGTGATTCTCTTGAGCTGGATTCAAAAGAAATATCTTGTGGAGGCAAAAGTGGCCAAATCCACTTCCTGCTGCTGTTGAATCTGGCTCTGTAATCTTTCTGCTTCAGCTGCAGCCCTCTGGTCTCTCTTCACAGCAGCTTTATCCACAGATCCCAGCTGGAAAGAGCCCTTGGGTCCTATTTTGGCCGTCTGATCTCTCAAGTATTCCCTCTCCTCTACTGGAACCTGAAATATTAAAGTATATCAAATAGCGGATCTAAAATAAGAGATAAAATCCTGAAAAAAAATTGATTATTAATTTCCATTACCAGGGGGGGAAAGGAAGATTACAGAAGGAAAATGCGGATATTTTTTGATTACAAGCATTGAATTTCCTTCCATTTAAAAGGCACCTAATCGCACTAAGTTAGGCCAGTTAAAAGTTTAAAAAATAATAGCATTACCTTCTTACTGGGAGGACAAGTGCAGATTATGTGCTGCATTTGACAATTTTCTTTCTTGGACTTCACAGCATTGTCATCACAGGGACGAACAGGTAGCTTACAGGTGCAAGCAGAAATGTCAAAAAGTTTATCCAGCTTTTCCTCCAGATTTTGCTCCTGGACTGTAGAAAGAGATTTCCTGTTTATCTCTCTTGCTTTCTTGAATCACACTTTATCCACCAATTTCACGACATAATATTTCTCATACAGGGGCAGTGGCAGGTTCACTGCCTGCCAGATCTCAATCACATCCTTTGCTATCATTTTAGCAATATCATAGTCTTTCAAGTCCGGGTGACTGTTTTGGAGGAAATAACTGTACTGAATAACTTGGCAGAGGGTAGGATGCTCTGTTTTATCCAAAGGGGAAGGCTGGCCACTAAATTTTTTGGCACTATCACTTCGAGTTAACACTGCAGACTTCCATTTTTTACCCATTTTTATGAAATAACTGAAAATAAACACAATTAAATGAACGCATCATAAAATAACTTAATTTAATACAAATTTTATAGGTAAATATCATTAAAAAATACAAAATAATACACTAATAAACATCTATAATGCATTTACAATAAGTTTCAAGCATCGTTTTGTTAAGAAAGCCAAATTTTAATTGATTATTTTGATGAAATAAGGTCTGATATTTTGTTTGTTTACATTGCGCGAATGCCGCATGTGCGATTTTACGCGTAAAATTTGGCAATTTTACAACTTAAAAATAATTAACAATCCTCAAAAAATACAATCATTTTCACAAATATGAGTTGGTGCAACGTTTTTTATACATTAATACCTTTCTATCTAGATTAGTCCAAGATCACAGTTCCAAAATCAACCTACTCTAATAAATATATATATATATATATATATATATATCTATATATATATTATATATATATATATATATATATATACAGGGTGGGCGGAAAGTAGCTTCCTATTTTGGATTGTTAAAAAAATACGTATATTATCCATTTATTTCAGAAGAAATAATATGAAAAGGTAGGCATACATGGTAGGTTTTCTCTGAAATTCAATGTGGGCTCCAACTCTTTCCACCAGCTTCTGGAGCCGCCCAGGAATGGCGTCCACTGACTTTAGCAGGAACTCCGGCGGGATGGAGGACATGACTTCCCGAATTCGGTCCTCCAGTTCTTCCAATGTCCTCGGTTTGGTGCGGTAGACTTCTTCCTTTACCCACCCCCAAAGAAAGAAGTCGCACGGTGTCAAGTTGGGGCTCCTGGCTGGCCATTGATGTGGACCACGACGACCCATCTAACACCCAGGGAAGTGGGCATCCAGCCACTCACGGACAACAAGAGCGAAGTGCGGAGGGGCGCCATCTTGCATAAATATCAGATCGTCGATGTTCTCCCATGTGCTGACAACCGGCCAGACCTCGTTTCGCAACATAGCAAGGTACCACTCAGCATTCATGGTGTTGCGCAGAAGGAACGGGCCCACAACCTGATCTGAGGTCATACCACACCACACCGTTACACTGAACCGATTCTGCCGTTTTCAGCGGTAACCGTGCGACTTCTTTCTTTGGGGGTGGGTAAAGGAAGAAGTCTACCGCACCAAACCGAGGACATTGGAAGAACTGGAGAACCGAATTCGGGAAGTCATGTCCTCCATCCCGCCGGAGTTCCTGCTAAAGTCAGTGGACGCCATTCCTGGGCGGCTCCAGAAGCTGGTGGAAAGAGTTGGAGCCCACATTGAATTTTAGAGAAAACCGACCATGTATGCCTACCTTTTCATATTATTTCTTCTGAATAAATGGATAATATACGTATTTTTTTACCAATCCAAAATAGGGAGCTACTTTCCGCCCACCCTGTATAATATATATATATTTTTTTTTTTTTTTTTTTTTTTTTTAGTTCAGGAAGAACCGATTCGCCTCTATTTAAAGGGCATATCTCAGCGGAAAAACAAAGAAAAAGTGAGAGGAAAGACAGAGGAAAAAGAAAGGGTGGAGGGGACAGTCGAAGTGGAAAAAGACCAAGGATGACAAGGACTGCAGGGTCGAGCCCCATCATTAGGGTACCACTTATTTGGGGTGTTTTTCATTTTTTGGGAATTTCTATCAGGACGGGCGCATTTCTGGTGTCATTCCGTCTAAAAACATTGTGTGTAAAATATTTTTGAAATAAAATAATAATTAGAACTGCCTCAACGAGTCAAAGTTTATACTTTTTGTCGAAAAGTACTCATGGCGTTCTGTTATCATGTCAGTTTTCGTTTCGATAGCTGCTGTAGTTTCTGAGTTGAAAAATGATAACAGACAGACAGACGGACGGTCAGAGTCGTTGGTTTAGTCTTCCGCACTGGTGTACAAAGACTAAAATGAGGTATTATACAGGGTGTAACACGAGTTTATCCAATATTGATACAGGCGAAAGAACATGTTATTCTAAGTAGAAAATGGGTTGGGATGAGTTTTGCCAACACTAACAGTGTTTCATTCTCTTTTTCAGTGAGTTCTGAAACGACGTGATGGCTTCGGCAACAAGATCTAAAACAGCAGTCTATCTCCTGGGGACCGTGGACCACAGCATCACAGGAAGCATGCTGCCTACGGGAAAGCAGGCGCTTCAGTACTTTTTCCACCTTCACCTTGACGTCAAGAAGCTGATCAAGGAAGCAGCCGCTGAGACAGTGACCGCAGTCAAGGAATTCTGGGAGCGGTCCCGTATTCCTACGCAGAAAGACCAACGCGCAAGGGACAAGGTTCTCCGAATGTACGAGAAGTGGCGGGCTCTGAACAAGAACTCGAAACGGCGCACTGTGACCCAAATCAGGAACGAGGCCGAGTTCCTCTCATCCCTTGACCGCCTCTTCGACATCGCACACGAACAGGCGATGTCGATGATCACAATCGAAGAGGACAGGGAGTTCCTGACGGGACAAAGGGCCGAGGTGCGGCGCGGCCGCATCTCCTCCACACGTGACATGACGCTGCACACTGAGGAGGAGCGTGCGAGGAGACAGGAAGCGGAAAGGAGCCGCCGGCAAGATGATGAAAGGGCGAACAGAGAGAGCCGAGAAGAACTCGTCGAACTGGCATCGAGCTCCAGCTCAGGTGCAAGCAGCCCGACTCGGTCACCGACACGGCGTCGTCGCCGAGAAGAAGAGGAAGAGCTCTCTCTCCCGGGCCCATCCACGTCGAATGCAGAAGCATCTACGACCCCTTTACCACCCAAGCGATTCCGCGCGTCGAAAAAGATGATCACCCCTGATCTCTCCGCAGCGATGGATCGGACGAAACTTACCGACCGAGAAGGTGTTTTTTTGCTGTCGGCGGCTGCGAGGAGCTTGGGCCACGACCCTGAGGAGCTGGTCTTGAACCGCGAATCCTCCCGCCGCGACCGAGCAAAGTTCCGTGCTATGGCAGCAGCGGAAATGAAGGCAGCCTTCCATCCTACTGTGCCGCTGACCGTTCACTGGGACGGGAAAATCGTACCAGCGGCTGACGGAGGCCCTGCTGAAGATCGCCTTCCAGTTCTGGTGTCTGGGGAGAACGTCGACAAGCTTCTGGCTGTGCCCAGCCTCCCCGACGGCACCGGCCGCGCCATGGCGGAAGCCGTCCTCTCTGCCCTCGAGGATTGGGACATCAAGGGACGGATCTGTGCCCTCTCTTTTGACACCACCGCCTCAAACACAGGACTCTCAGGAGGAGCTTGCTATATCATTGAGCAGAAACTCGAGAAGACAGTGCTTCATTTGGCTTGCCGCCACCACATCCACGAACTGGTGTGCGAGAAGGCATTCACGGCGTGCCTCGGTCCCTCTACTGGTCCTGACATCCTCCTGTTCAAACGATTCGCCGCCCAGTGGGACTTCATCGATCAAACCAAAGCGAAGCCCTTCGAGGATGGAACCATGCCGCAGCACCTGAAGGACGCCCGCGACGACCTGCTGATCGAATTCAGCCGCCTCCTCGACGGTCAACATCCACGTGATGACTACAGGGAACTTCTGGAGCTCTCTGTAATTGTGCTGGGCGGTCCGAACAAGCGGGGTGCCCGGTTCGCTCGTCCCGGCGCCTTCCATCGCGCGCGCTGGATGGCAAAAGTCATCTATGCCATCAAACTGTTCCTGTTCCGGGAACAGTTTCAGATGTCGTCAGGCGAAGCGGCTGGAATCCGGCGATTCACCATCTTCGCCGTGTCCATCTACGTGACGGCCTGGTACAAAGCGCCGCTCCCGGCAACGGCCCCAGCCGCGGACCTCGCGCTGCTCAAGGCCCTCGTCTATTATCCGGACTCAGCGGTGGCCAAGGCGACGGCGACAGTCTTCGCCAGGCACCTATGGTACTTGAGCGAGCGCCTCGTCACCCTGGCCATCTTCGACGAGGGTATCGACTTGGCGACAAAGCGGGAGATGATTAAAGCGATGGAAGAAGAGGAAGGATCGGAGGATCCCCCGCGGCGTATCAATGTGGACCTGTCCACCGCGTCAATCGCCAACAATACATTGGCCAAGTTCACAACGACTACATCAAAGGAGTTCTTCAAGGTTCTGGACATCAGCACCGCCTTCCTGCTCAAGGATCCGGAGGAGTGCCGGACGGACCCAGCCTTCATCGCCGCATCCCGCCGAGTCCAGGCCCTTCAAGTTGTCAATGACTTCGCGGAGCGCGGGGTGGCGTTGATGCAGTCTTTCAACCTGGCCCTTACCAAGAGTGAAGACCAAAGGCAGTTCCTCTTACAAGTGGTCGAGAAGCACCGCTGTGACTTCCCAACCGCCCGCAAGTCCACCGTGACCTCTGCAAAGTAGGCAACAATGAGAGGGAGATGGGCGCCCATGATACCCCCCCCCCCCCCTTGAGGGGCTAATACTCGAGTTGAGGGGGACCTAGAGTTGAAAGTATGAAGTCCAGTTATATGTTTTAGGTCAAGATTAGTAGCTTGAACAAACTAGAAGTGATATTTTATTTGCTAGAGGCATAGAACATCATGATCTAAAATTTCTACTTTTCGAGAAAATATACAAACTTTGACCGTATTGAGGCAGTTCTAAATATTGTTTTATTTCAAAAATATTTTACACACGATATTTTTTGACAAAATGGAACCAGAAACGCGCCCGTCCCGATAAAAATTCAAACTTTCGAAAATAAGTGTCACCCTACCCATCATCCTTGGGTGCTAGGGCCGGGAGGGCGCCATAAGATCAGGTCAACATCTCAAGACAAAAATGCTTGCATTCTTCGTTGGTACAGCCATCATACAATCTGTTTTGGCAGCCCCTATGATACCCCACCATTCTTTGCCAGCCTTTGCCACCATTAGCTACTGCAGTGGTTGCAGTTCTCAGAGGGGTCGCTTGCTTCCAAGAAATGCAGCCACTGCAGTAGCTAATGGTGGTGGTCCCTCAAAGGAGTCTGGTCCCACTTGTGCACTGGCTAGAGGGAGTCAGCCTGTGGCAAAGGCTGGCAAAAAATGGTGGGGTATCATAGGGGCTGTCAAAACAGATTGTATGATGGCTGTACCAACGAAGAATGCAAACATTTTTGTCTCAATGTCAACCTGATCTTACGGCCAAGGAGCTGCAGGCATTTGTGGAAGATAAAGTAAACCTTCAGGTTACATGTAGGGAAATTGATTCCAGATGGACTATGTACAGTTCCTTTCAAGTTATAGCAGTCTGTGATGATCCAGGGGTATTTATGGATCCAGCAGTTTGGCAAGTGCTGGAGAGAGTAATTATGGAGACATCATGCATCATACTGTGGAGAAAAATCCAGCTGGGTCTAATGCTGTAACTGCTATGCCTGGTAGAAGTGAAATTCAACATGTAGAGATGGCTGGCAGAACTCTTGCATCTTCCTAATTGCAACATTCAAAGTAATCTCTTATAACTGTAGAAGCCTAAGCTTAGGCAATAACAGCAAACACAGGCGGATCATAATTGATAAGGTGTTAGAGGATGCTGATATTCTCTGTCTGCAGGAAACATGGCTATGGAAACAGGACTTAAAAGGAGGGCTCTACACTCAGATCCAGGATGAAGCTGAGAGGCAGAGGGATCTGTACTCATGGATCCAGGATGAGGCTGAGCAGCAGCCAAATAACCAATACTTGTTTCAATTAAATCATTACAATTTCAGAGACTGTAGGTCTTGATAAATTTTACATTATTGAAGGAAAAATTTGCCACAATATTAGTTCACATATATGTTTACTTTAGTTTAGAGTAGATTTAGTTCATTGTTCAGTTCTTTGTTCACACAATATGTCCATTACCACTGTAATAGAAAAGAAATAGACTATTATCTATTACTTTGCTTTCTATTACTATTACAGCCAAAAAATTATGATCTATTATGATTACTTGAAAAAGCCTGTAATAGTCTATACTATTACCCAATGTCTGATTATGATACAAGATAATTTACCAAAGATACAAAAATTAAATTTTTGTAATTTGTAGCACAATCATTTCAAGAAACCCAGATTTTCAGTGGCCATTAATCAAAAGTTTTTTAATTTATATAGATCAAACTCACTGATTCTTTTCTTTTGCTTGCTCCTGCTGTACTCCTCTCCATTTGTGTCTGATGTCTGCCGATGTAAGGCATTCCTTAAAACCAACACATCATCCTATTCTAGCTGTTTTCTGGTCCTCATAGGAAGCATAGTTTTCTGTCATTTTGAGTTGATACAAATGTTCCAAATCTCTTCTCCAATTTGAGTCCTCACAGAAGATGTCAAACAACTTGGAAGTTTTTTCAATGAAGGAAGAAAGATCACTCCAGAATTTGTCACTACGTTTCTTTTTTGGATATATATCAAACCTACAAAATTACCAAAACTTTAATGTTGTGAATGCAAATTTCAATATAAACCCCAAGTTAAGTTCTAGTCAAAACAGAATTTATTACTGATCATTCTTATGATTTGCAAATCACTGAATCACATGATTATGTTAATAAAATTACTGTCACAAACAAATAAATGTAACTACAAAATTTACAAAAGTATGACATTTTAAATCTTTTTATAAGTGAATGAGAATTTGAGTCTTACCTCAAAAATTCTTTGACAAAATCCTGAATCTTGTTGGTGACACTTGGGCGTGAAATTGGATAGACATTGCACCAAATCCATTGTTCAATCAGACTTAGTTCAACTGTATCAGCTGCTTGTCTGGTTGTCCATTTCTCTTTTGCCATTACACATTGGATGACATCTTTACCAAGAGGAACCTTTCCATGAGGGGAATGAGTCTACTTGAAAATCTGTGACCATCAAGAATTTTAACGGTCACTGTGTCTTAACATCCTACTATGCAGTATTTTTTAGCAATAAGGTTATCAAAATACATGTATTTATCAATTTTATAAATTCAACCTGAAAAGAAAAATATAAAATAAATTTCAGATAAAATAATAATTTGAGAAAAAGGGCCAAAAAATTGTACTGTTTTAAGCAAAAATGATGAAATATGGATTTTTTGATGCATTATTGATGCTGCAGCTCTCTGCAAGTGTCTTAATCTGCTTCAGAGGTGAAAAGTACATCATAAACAGTTTTTGAATTTTCTTTCTATCATGTCCAGAACCTGAGATAGATCACTGGGTTCAAATTTTGGTCACACGCATATACAATTTGTATAAATTGGCTGGCAGCAGTCAGTTTTATATGCAACCACCCAAAATCAGTTTTGAAGTTTAATCCTGGACAAAAGACAACTATCTAGACCCCATCAATTTTGATCATGGCACTTTTGATATTTTTACTCCACCCTAAATTGGGCAACACACAACCCAAACAAAACAACAAAACAAAACAAACCAAAAGTAACACATGCTCCACACAAACCAGGCAAACTGAAAAACTACCAACATCAGACCCCAATCAGCTCAAAAAAAAAAAAAAAAAAAAAACTGTGACACATCTCTGTATATAACAAACAACCAATCAAGTATGCTTAACCACAGAAGCTTTTCCAAGCAAATTGCATTATCCTGTATTTCATGTATCCCCATCAACAAATCCACCACAATTTTAAGCAGAGGCCCCAAATACACATGCACTCAAAAGTAACATAACTCATACATTTGGAACTATTACATACAAACATGCATAAATGTATGCATGCATTTACAGATGCACATGCAAACATATGTAGGTGTATGTGCTTATACACATACATACTCATATAAACATACATATACACATATATGCATACCTAAAACATATAGAGGTACAAAAAATACGCACTGTTCTGGAGTTTTATATATATATATTTTTTTTTTGTTTTTTAGCTACATCACAGATATACTCAAGCATCTCACACACTTAGATTATAAACTTTCTTAGGAATACAAGAAATTACTTAAGACAAAGAGCTGCAAGGGCCCATCAAGGTCACCCAGACAGTAGCGGATTATAATGGGGGCAAAAGGGGCAATTGCCCCTGGTCCCAGATGCTGACCAGCCCCAAGATGCTGACCAACCCCAAGATGCTATGTAAATGCTATAATCTACCATTGAAGTAATTGGTCGACAGTGAGGAAGAAAAAAAATTCTAGATTCCGCTTCTACAAAACCTATAGTAGAGGAATTTTAGGAAAATCGACCTAACAAATTAGCAGGAAGTCGAAACTTGGTACACTTGTAAACTGAACCCTACTGATGAATATATTAAAAGTCCCAACAAATCCAAGTTGTGCTCCAGCCACCATCTAGGAAAATGGCGGCCGAATTTCGGTTTTTTGGAAATAACTTTAGAACCATAAAAGATACGAAAATTTACCAAGAGAGCAATATCATTCTACATAAAAAGACAAACATTTTCTGTTCCCAACTTTGTTTTGTACGATGAAAAATAAAAAAGTTATGCAAAACCAAAGATTTTTCATTCTATGAATCAATGCGGACATGACGTTCAAACTGGGTTTGTAGGTAAAAAAAGCGAATGTTTTGTTATGACTGCCTATTTTCAGAAACCTCTTACTTTGTATGGATGATTTTGTGAAAAAATATTTCACAGGAACGAGCTAGTAGAAATATAAATTGTGACAGTACCTGGTTTTCTAAATATTTATACCAATACATTTTCTTGTTTCTAGCAGATATGGGCAACTCTGTCCCTAATTTCCTATATTCTACTTCTAATAATACTCTTAATTATGATTATATCTACGGATTCATCTGTAACATTTATTCACTCAATCGGAGGTTATGAGTTAATATACCGAAGTAATAGTTCAAAGTGAATGACAGACGAACTAATATTTTTCTTTTCTTTTCAGGTAATGGACGCTTCAGTATTTTCAGCAAGTCATGCTTATCCTTCAGTTTATAAGAGCAGAACGAACAGCAGACTGGAATTTGCATATTGAAACTGTCAAATATATGCTTCCTTACTTTCATAGTGCAGGTCATATACACTATGCAAAATGTGCCCATCTGTATCTAACTTTGATGGAGGATTTGCCCAACAAAATGTCATCTGAGGACTTCCAAAGATTCACGAAAGATGGTTACTTCACAATCAGGCGCAGTGACAGATTCTGGTCTGGTGTGTCAACAGATATGTGCATTGAGCAAGTTTTAATGCGTAGCTTTAAAGCAATAGGTGGACTTACACATGGTCAGGGAATCACAGATTCAACTTTACAGAGATGGGTGTTGTCTGCTCCAGCTTGTGGTGAAATAACTGGAACATTATCAGAGTTCGCAGGAATAAGTGTAACAATTAGTCATCAGAACATAGAATCTGGAACATCTCGTCAAACAAGAGATTTAAACGACTTTGTGACATTTGTTTGCTGGCTAAAAGAACATAACCCATTTGGTCAATTATCAGGACAGTTGGTAAACCTCTCAAATGGGTTGATAGCAGATTCATCAATAACATGTGATAGGGCACTAGAGATTGGTACAGAAACAATGAAAGCACTCTCAAGTCATAGCTTCTCTGATATTCGACTGCAAAGGAAGAAGAAAGTAGTTCCTTTGTCTAACCTGTCATCTGGCACAATAAAGATGAAAGAAAAAACTGTAATCCTGCATTCCCCACAAGAACTCTTCCACAGAATGATATGTTTGGACATAAGCAAAACAGAAGTTAAAGGGTACTTTCAGTATGAGCTGGCAAGTGTGCCTCCATCATTATTTGACTCAACATTGTTAAGAAAAGGCACAAAGTCTTCTCTGATCAATGCTTTTCAGTTGCACAATGAGATGTTAGCTTTACCAGCCAATCCTCACTACATTTTAGATGGAGGAAACCTTCTTCATTGCGTTGTTTGGCCAAAACCCGCTACATTTGGTCAGCTGTTTGACTTGTATACAACCTCTGTAGAGAGCAATTACGGTAAAAACTGTACAGTGGTGTTTGATGGTTATCCTGATAGAGAAACCACTAAGACAGCTGAGCAAGAGCGACGAGCAGCAAAAAGAACTTCTAGAGATATCATATTTAATGAGAATACACCAACCACTATACCACAATCAGATTTTCTTGCTAACAGAAACAACAAACGGGCCCTGATTGCATCTCTTGTGTCTAGTATGAAGATCAAAGGTTATTCTGTTGTTCAGGTGGAGAGTGATGCAGATGCTGTTATTGTTAAGGCTGCTCTAGATCAAGCTAAACACAAAAATCAAACAGTAGTTGTTGGCCAGGATACGGATCTTCTAGTGCTTCTAACTGCTCTAGCCCATGAAGACTTTGAAATTTGGTTTCTCAAACCAGGGAAATCAAATAGCACACCCGTATTTTCAGCATCCAAAGTGAGAAAAAAAACATGGGGAAGGCTTGTGAAGTTTTGCTATCTGCTCATGCCATGACTGGATGCAATACCACATCAGCTTTGTATAAAAAAGGAAAAGTTAGAGGTCTCCAACTTCTACAGAACCATACAGAAATGAGAGAAGAAATGAAAATATTTAACCAAAAGGATGCCAGTAAAGAAGATATCAAAGCTGCTGGGGAAAAGTTCCTCTTAAAAATGTACGGATCAAAATCAAAGTCCTTGGATGAGCTAAGATACTTCATGTATAATCGCATAGTAGCAAAAAAGAAGTTAGATACATCTTTTCAACTAGCATCCCTACCTCCGACCAGTGCAGCAGCAGAGCAACACTCATACAGAGTGTACTTGCAGGTCCAAGAATGGTTAGGAAACTGCCTGGAGCCAACAGAGTGGGGATGGTCCATGACAGGGAAATCACTGAGGCCTGTCCTTACTACCAAGGAAGCCGCTCCATCACAACTTCTTAACCTCATTTCATGTAACTGCAAGCTAGGATGCACCAAGAGATGCAAGTGCATACAGTTTGGTTTGCTGTGCTCAGCGATGTGTGGAGGATGTGAAGGAACTACCTGCGAGAACTCTTATGTTGAAACGCTACTAGACAACTGATAACTGAGTGTGTTGCAATATGACACTACCTACACATAATGCAATAAATGTACAATCTAGCTTATTTTTGCGTAGTAATTAGAAAATTATACTTAAAACAGGGAGACACAATTACATTTTATTTCCTAGCTCATGTTAGATGACTTTATTCAACATTAGAGATGTCACACAGTGCCTTAGTGTTAAAGCTATATACTGTATTACTGCGTTGCACTCCAAGACTTAGATTACTACATTTTCATTTTAGGTAACAACAGCTGATTATAGTTAGCTATAGTGATGTTCCCAAGTGTCTAAGGATTACTGTGACCATTCAATAAGATGTTATTTTATGTTCAATCCATAAAACCTGTCTGAACATCATGGTCATCATCAATACATGAAAATTCTTCCTATGTTACATTTTTCTTCAGTATACAAGATAAGGAAAAATGCATGTTATATTTTACATAAAATATATTAGTAATGTATATATTGAGAATAGCATTCATAATTATTTCCATTTTCAATACTTAGATGTCTAATGAAGGAATAAAATAACTGTTTTAAATAATGTTACTCCAAACCGATAACTTAGCTCCTACCCGTCATCAAAAAAATTACATTACAGTATTTTTCTCTAGCTCTTTCTGTTGTGCTTTACTTTTTTACCAAACTACCTATAAAAAACAAACTGTCATGGTTCTGAAATAATAAATTGCAACAAAATATTCAAATTTCTACCCATTAACCAAGTTTGAACGTCATGTCTGCACTGATTCATAGAATAAAGGAATTTTGTATTTTGCGTAACTTTTTTATTTTTCATCGTACAAAACAAAGTTGGGAACAGAAAATGTTTGCCTTTTTATGTAGAATGATTTTGCTCTCTTGGTAAATTTTGTATCTTTTACGGGTCTGAAGTTATTTCCAAAAAACCAAAATTCGGCCACCATTTTCCAAGATGGCGGCTGGAGCACAACTTGGATTTGTTGGGACTTTTAATATATTCATCAGTAGGGTTCAGTTTACAAGTGTACCAAGTTTCGACTTCCTGCTAATTTGATAGGTCGATTGAATATATTTATCCTAAAATTCTTCCACTACTAGTTTAGTATCCCATTTATGCGAACAAAGTATGCATTTTCTGTAATCACATCTTTGTTTTTGTTTCATTTTCTGTTGATCGATCCCAGTCAGCTGATCACATCACTCATGTATGATGTATCAGGTAAAGAATTGTGTTTTTCTAGTGACACCAGCCTGAAAATATGCATTGTCCCCTGGCCATAACAATGCTTAATCTGGCCCTGCACCCAGAAACTTAAAACTTTCAGCACCTACAGCCCACACCCCACACCCCACACCCCACACCCCACACCCTCAATCCAATCGCAAGTACTACCAGTCAATCCAAAATACACACATCAAAACACAAGAAAAAGAATAAAGCATCCACTCCTAGCAAACTATCAGGTCATCCTACAAGTAATGTCATTTTTTAGATCGGAATTTAAAGGACAAAAAAAAACTCGACTGAAACTTTTTAATCTAGTACAGTGCTGTCCAACTTCTATAAAGCCACGGGCCAAGATGTTTACAAGAGTTAGATGGTGGGCCACAATTACACTTATTAAAAAAGTAAAGTTGTAGGCTTATAATCATACACTGTTGGTTAATACGACTTAGGAACCCGCTGAATGATGTTCTACCTACTAGAAATGACAAAATAGGGAAGAAAATTCAGAAATGAAATTTGGCAAAATTCCATTCTGCGGGCCGCCAGTTGGACAGCGCTGATCTAGTATATATTTTCCATCAGAATCAATGACACTCTGCCAACATCCTACAAGCTTTTCAATGCCATGTTTATAAAATTCAGGCAGTTTTGAGGCAAAAAACGTACAAAGACTGGTGTCATCTAAAGAAGTATAGTTTCTTGTGAAGATAGTTTTGCAGACTCCTGAAGAAATGATAATCTGAAGGCGCAAGGTCTGGAGAATATGGAAGTTTTTCCCACCCAAGCTCCTCAGTTTTTGCAGAAGTGATCCAAGCAGTATGAGGATGTGCGTTGTCGTGGTGGAACACGATTCCTTTCCCATTAACCAAAGAAGGTCTCTTTTCTTTTAGTGCAGTGTTCAATCGATCCAGTTGTTGACAGTAGACTTGAGCGGTGATTGTTTGGTTGTGTGGTAAGGTTTCAAAGTGTATTACACCACCTTTATCCCACCAAACACTAAGCAACACCTTCAGAGGGTGAAGATTTGGTTTTGGCTGTTGTGTCGCTGGTTCTCCGGCACAAACCCACTGTCGACAGCGCTTAATATTCTGGTACAGTATCCACTTTTCATCACCAGTCACTAAACGGTGCAAAAACGGATCTTGGAGTTCACAGGAATGAAGAGCTGTGCTAATGTTTACCCGCACCCTCAGATTGTTGACTGACAATTCATGTGGCACCCATTTTCCTAACTTAGGCACTTTCCCGAGTTGTTGCAAATGTTGATGGATGGGGATGAATTGAGTTTCTGGGCCAATTCTTCGACAGTTGTTGAAGAGTCTTCTTCAAGTGTGGCTAACAGCAGGTCATCATCAAACTCAGCAGGGCGTCCAGAGCGTGCTGCATCTGTCAAACAGCAGTCACCATTCCTAAACTTTTGAAACCATCTTTGACATTTCCTCACATGCAGAATATCATTGCCATAAATGTCCTGAATGTTTCGCGTTGCTTCAGTAGCACTATTCCCTTTTTTGAACTCATAAAGCATTATATGCCTGATATGCTCTTCTGATACCGCCATGTTTATGAGGGGTTCACATAAGTAAAACACACGTCTTCACTGGTCAAGGTCTGTAAAGTATGTAGTGAAACACGATAGATCTCTTTTTAGATATAACCTTCGGAAAATTTATGCTTAAACCGAGTAGGACTGGTTTAAACTTAATCTATCGTAAAAAATGACATTACTTATGGGATGACCTGATATATCACACTATCTTCATGGCTGTATATGAATAAATAACATCTATATCATTTGACAGGTACCACACCTCAATTCTAAAATAAGCAGATGAATAGTTGAGAATATTATGAAACAGTAAAAATTGGAATCCCTGGTTTCTAGCTAATTCATTGTTAATGATACAAAGCATTCATCCAACCTTATCTTCTGTTTGAACTGATTCAAAGTACTACTGGAAGTTACTCAGATGTTCTGGTAACCTGATCCATGTGTTTTTAAAACCCTGCAATTCCAGTCTACAGGCTTTTTTCTATTTTTATAATACACAGATAAATAGATAGTTTATTGACATCAATATATATTATACAAAAGTCACTGGCAGGGCACATGATAGTTTTAACAAATATGGCCCTTCGCCACCTATGTGTTTCTTATGTTCTGTGAAAAATATTCTCTAATATTGTGATATCCTTTAGGTATAGAGACCATGCTTGCACACTACCTTCTAAATGAGGCCTAACATGAGCAAAGTATAACTTAAAATGACACTTATCTTCCTGTTAATAGAACTGCGAGCATTCTTTATATGACATTACATTTGGAAAACATGAAGCCACTGGGGCCTATTGAGGTTAACCAAGGCATGAGCTATATTTTATAATAATAATAAAATCTTGCAAAACATCAATCTCAAGTCAGTTAATTAAGTACAACTCTAAAAATATACACTATTACAATCTACAAACTATCTCATTCATGAAAGTGTCCAAATTTTTCTAACTAATGGGCTACTGTTTACCACATCATGTGGCAAGTCATTCCACAAATCTATTACTCTGACTAGAAAAGAAATTTCATAGATCAAGTCTACAAGTCTGTTTTCTAATTTTCTTATTATGCCCACAAGTTATCCTATCAGCCTCTTGTGAGAAAAAGTTACGTACATCTAAACTGTCCAAACCTGAAACAAATTTTGAACACCTGTATCATATCTTTCCTCATACAAACAAACACTTTACTTCAGACTCTTAATCCATAGAAGATTAAGAGATAGTTGTCTGGAACACTGACTAAGTAGGCTAGTCAATCGCTGTATAATGAACAAACAGTTGCCTACACCAATGTTTCCAGATTTGAGATTTATAAAATATATAGACCAGTCCACTAACCATGGCTTTTATTATCTTATTGACTGACTCACCAAGCCTAGTGATAAATCTAAATACAAAATTGCGAATGACATTGGCACACTTAGGTACCTTATTGACTACAAACAGCATACTGGCACTAGAAGGTGCACCATTTATAAATCTTGGAGTTCTTAATAAACTAAAAATATTATTTTGTGCAACATACAGTTTTCCCAAATTATACATCCTGTAGTTCCACCACAAATGAGCTGTATACATTGGATTACAAAAAGTTTTGAACAAGATTAACATGTAATGTACACATGAAATTTTCTAACCACAGTATTTCCCTGAGCATATAATTGTCTACATTGCCTTAGAATATCACAGTCATCTGAAAGACTATTAGTTAGTATGTGGCCAAGATACTTAGCCTGCATTGCTTCTGACAGCACCGTACCATTCAATTGAAATTCAGGAAATTTTATGTATTTGTAGGCTTTGGTCCTCATAATCATGATATGACTTTTAGCAGGATTATATTTTATGTTATCCTTCACATACCTTTCACACACCTTCAAAAGTGTGCCGAGCCCTTTTACAGATGGAGAAATAAGAACTAGATCATCTGCATACATCAGATGATTAACAATCATTGTACCAATATAGTGGCCTATTTTACAGGTGTTTGGCACAACAGATAGATTATCCATATAAACATTGAATAAGTAGGGGCAGTGCCGTAACTAGGTGTTTGTGCACCTGGCGCCATAGGTCAGGAAGATGAGGGATATAAAATTTATTATACAGGGTGTCTCAAAAATCACTATCTATTTCGGTGACATTAGATGTTTTTTTGAAAAATGCTATGCTGGCATAAAGATATGTACTTCTGGTGCAAATTTGTGTATTTAAAAAAAGTTAATTGGTTTATTATCTTGACATGCTTGAACAATTCCTCGAACCTCAACTTCTTACAGATGGCATTCTTGACAGTAGTTTTTCAGCAGGATGGAGCACCATGCCATTATGCAATAATTGTACGTGATTATCTTGACAGATGCTTCCCCGGTCGCTGGATTGGTCATGGAGGAACACAACCATGGGCAGCACGTTCACCCGATTTAACACCATTAGATTTTTTTGCCTGGGGTTTCATTAAGTCTAAGGTGTACACTGGTAGAAGAATTAGTGATGTAGCCGAACTTCGAAATCATATTACCGATGCAGTTCAGAAAATAACACCTCAAATGCTGGAAAGTGTGTTCTGGGAAACAACTTATCGCTTTCAGCTCTGTAGAGACACTGATGGTCGCCATGTGGAGACAGATAAATAAATAGCACTAATTCTTTGTGGCACTTTGAAATAAATATATTTTTCATGTCTTAAACCAGTTTTTCGTAATTCCCATTATTTTTCAAAATAGTGACTTTTGAGACACCCTGTATATAATGTTAGGCTATAAATAGAAGTACAGTACTATTATACCTCTTTTAATGGACAGGATGCGTTCTTGAAGCTTGTCCACTAAGCGAAAAATCCATTAATAGAGGTCATTCTAACATGGTGCTTATGGAGATGGGTTCATGCTTAATAGCGAAATCAGTCAAAATGATAAATAAATGCCTTTAAATACTATTATTTTTTACAGAATGACTAAATAATGATTAAATGTACCAAAATAGGTCTTAAACATTTGAAAAAAGTTGGTTACTTAGAAATATATATGTGATTTTCCACTGCCATCTCCATATGAAAAGTAAACATTAAGTGGCAAGCAAATGGCTCCAGCACAATGATAATAAAACAACAAAAATGGCTGCCATGATCAGTATAGGTGACAATGCTTAACTTTGTACAATTCAAATGAAGACTTTGCTAACATCAGTAATAAATTAAACTATCACTATCACTTTCATTTTCATGTCCATACTAATGACTTTCCTGGGCACCTTGGCTGGTTTACCAACACACTCGCTTGTAGGCTGTTTCCCAGACATGATGGCCATAAAATTTTTACAAAACGCATGTAGATAGAGAATATGAGAGACCTACCACGACACAACTGACATGAATCTTGGCAGGCTACTGTATACATTTTGAGATGATTGCTGATTGGCTTAGAGGATGTAAACAACAAAGATGGAAGCAGACTTTATCATCAGTTTTTTTTCACTAATGTTTGATTGATTTTTTTCTTGAATGGTACTATACTTACTATTGTACAGTATTTATTAAATGAGTATTTTTTTTCATGTCCATTAAACAAAAATCCATTGGCTGAGGCTTTGTTAAAAGAGGTATGATAGTACTAGGTTATACACATTGAAGAAATTTGTTGACAAAAAATGTTTTTATTAAGAAATGAGATATTCTGTACAATCTTTCTTACTTTCTTTCATATAAAATAAAATCTAGAAATTGTTACAAATTCACACTCCATGCCTTAACTGATGCAAATTCATCTATAAGTGTGTCATAATTTAGCTTTCTTAGTAAATATGGGTGGGGATGTCATCTCCCGCTAAAGCAAGGGCACATAGAATAAAATGCAGGCAAATAAAAAGATGCCAGAATATCTACAAATATTTATATAAATTTTAAATACATCCAAAACATTAATACTAGTCAATTGATATGTATTCATAATGTCAAAAATTAACATATTAAAGTTTTAAACATAATTTATGGGTAATAAAAAAAGATCAAATGAAAATATATTTGTCTGATGCAATCATTTTTTACATGAGAAAACAGCTGACTATGGTGGCATCAAAAGATAATATAATTTTTTTCAAGACATTAATATCTATATATATTTATCAAAACCTAAAAAATAATAAATATAATTATAATTTAGATAACTTGTGCCTCATTAAATTAATGATGTAAAGAGGAGAAATTTTACTTAGTATTTTCTCTCATAAAAAATTGGTGGGTATTGCCCAATGCTGCCTTCTGCAGGCAAAAAGATTATACCACCAAAAAGAAGCAGCAGGCAAAATGTACCAACTCAATTGATTATCAAATGTAGAGTTTTATGTGACAGTTTTAAAAAACTATTACAACCAAGAAAAGAATAATTTTTCTTATTTTAAACTAGAGTTCATATTTAAGTATCAAAATTGATTTTTTTACTACACACACTATATTTAGTTGTGTTCTTTTGCTCTCTTTTATTTTCAAAAAGATTCTATTTTTCTTTTTTCCAAATCCCAACTGCCACCTTTAATCATCTTATTTCTTGTTTTTAATAAAAACAGTACAGATCCTAATTTTTGCCTTTATTATTTCTCTTTCTTTTCTTTGAAAAACTTTTATGAACCTAATTCATCATACTTTCTAGATATTGGAAATTGATGATAAATAAATTCATCATTCAGTTTGACCTAAAATAATGCCATAATATACAAATTAAAGCATATTGTAGTTATAATATAACATTGGTAAATGTTTGGCATGATTATTGATTAATAACTAAATACCAATCTAAACACCTGCCCAAGCAACATTTTTGGATGAAAGCTCACTAAATGTTAGCATCTTTGACTAATTTTGTAGGTGTGATAGGTGATAGGTGTAAAAAGCCTATAATTCCAAACAACAAAAAACCGCACTATGGCCAATATCTCTATTACCTGATGTATACGCATGTAGAAAGTAGTTCCAAGAGTTGACTTTTTGGTTACTTGTCAAATTGCATTATATCAGATTTTTTTTAGTAAAAATAGTATAATATATCTTTGTGATTTGGCACCCCCCCCCCCTCTGCTTGACACCCAGGTCAGCTGCCCTGTTGCCCCTCCCTAGTTACAGCACTGAGTAGGGGGATAATATCCCTCCCTGTCTGACACCATTGGTCACAGAAAATAGCTTTGAATTAACCCCACACCCCATCTTACAATCATTGTTTAGGGATTATACCAGAATATTAATATATGGACCAAGTAACCAGGTACATTATGATTTACAAGTTTCATGAATAATTTGTCATGATTAACATGATCAAATGCCTTAGAGGTATCCAGGAAACACAAAAATGCATTAGCACCTACAGTTTGGTATTTACAGACCATTTCCTTCAAGGCATACACACATACATCAGTACTGTATTTCATTTTCAAACCAAATTGGTTATCACTAGTATACAGGTAACATTCAAGTCTATTAATGAGTATATATTCAAACACCTCAGACATAATACTGGCCGAGGCTATTGGCCTATAGTTATCTTTACTGTTGATTCTACCCTTTTTATCTTCTAGTACTGGCACCAAAACAATGGATAACATTGTATCTGGCAAAACACCATGTATCAGTAAGCTTGTAAAGCACAAAGCTAACAAAGGCACTAATCTGTCACTACTAAATTTCAGATGCTCAGCAGAAATACCCTCAATACCACACGATTTGTTACAATCTAAACATTTTATGGTCTGTTTAGGTCTCAAATAAACTAACTCTCATATCTGGACAAGAGGTAGCACCACAATTAACATTGTTATTATACAGAGTTGAATAACTTGCTGTAGTGTTCCTTCCATAATTTGACTAATTCTCAGTCCCAGTTACATTTTCCTTATTTGCAGGGAGAGACATTGCACTATTATTCATTGTTTTTAATTCTTCCCAAAGGTTTCTTGGATTCTTACTGGCAAGCTTTCTAAGCCAGAGCATCCCTGCTTGACTCATCCTCATGATTTTTTATATACCTTAATGCATACTTGAACTTGGCATTAGCCCCCCTGTTTTTGTTGTAATACAGGGCCTTGCCTTGGCTTCCCTTGTTCACACCACATTAAAAAGCATCTCTGGATGCATTATGAAGTTCAGCCACATAATTGCTCTAGCCAGGTGTACATGTATAATTTTTCTCCTGAAGGTTTTTAAGTCTAGGCTAGCATTATTGAGAGAGGAAACAATTTGTTCATACATGTCTTTAAATTCCAAAATGTGTTTGAATTCTACAGTTTACATCCTGACAAGCTAGAGCATCATTAGGGACACATATATTACTTAGCAATATATCAGACTTATTAACAATACTGTTGTTTGCCCTCATCATCAACTTTGGACCAGTCTAACTTCACTTTACCTGTATCATTTACCTGTGACAGCATTGGAATACAATTATTGTCAAACTCAATTAATAGAGGCATGTGGTCAGAACTAGCATAGGTGTATGAGGTAGGGGGTTTGGGGGGGGTCTTCCTCCCCCCAGTACTAGGGAATTGAGCATTTTCAGGGCAGATTTTTCCTGACATTCCTCTTTTTGTTTTTTACTTCTTGAGGTGAATTAATTACTTGCTACTATACTTGTAGTTAAGAATTAAAATGTAAGTTGAGGACTTATTGAATTCTATATCAACTGCAATGCTGTAGTTTTGTTTGTCATTTAGAAATGTTGTAGCAAAATTTTATCTCATTTTTGTAAATTGTAATGTTTTTAATATCAAAAAGGCTTTAATATATGTTACTCATACTCTAACCTTTGTGTTATTTTATGCTACATACAGTGCTTATGCAGAAATCAGGGCAAATTTTTTCCATCTTCCCAAGTAAAGTGCCATCCCATACGCCTATGAGCATAGGAGTACAAAACTGCCATATTCAGAACTGCCTGATTTGCATCAGGTGTACAAATACAATGATCCAACCATGAAGTGGTGTGCCAACTATCACTTACATAAGCAAAGCTATCACCAGGAAGACAGTCTCTCTAAACGAAACATACCTCGTTCCTTTAATCTTTCCTTGTATTCCAGTCTTCTTAGGTTAGGGATAAGTTTGGTTTCCCGATGTTGCACAACTTCAAGCATATCAATATCATGTCTAAGTTGAGGGGACCAAGCTTGAATGCAGTATTCTAAGTGAAGCCTAACATGAGAATTATATAATTTATAGATGACTTCCTTACTCTTGTAACTAACATTCCTTGTCAAGTTGTCATGATACCTAACATTTTATTTGCTTTATTTCTAGCCTCTAAGCACTGCTTAGAAAATTTTAGATCACTACTAACTATAACACCAAGATCTTTTTCCTGTCTAACATCTAACCAGTTCCCTTGCATCTCATAACTAAAGTTTTCATTATTTCTACCAAAATGCATGACTTTGCATTTTTGAACAGTGAATTCCATCTGCCATTTACTCGCCCAAGCAACTAATCTATCAAGATCTTTTTGCATTTTATAAGAATTTTCTACATTTGTAACTGGGGCAACTACTTTTGTATCATCTGAAAATTTAGAAATTTTACTACCTACTCCTTTCTCTAAATCATTGAGATATAAAATAAAGAGTAATGGACCTAAAACTGATCCCTGTGCTACCCAACTTTTCACTTTCTGCTACCCAGATTCATGACTATTTAGAATTACCCTCTGTTCTCTGTCTTCTAGCCATTTTTCTACATACATCATTTCCATTATCTTCCTGATCAGTTATAAACTCAAAATAGTCTAAAAGATTAGACAAACAAGACCTTCTTGATCTAAATCCATGTTGTGAACTTGAAATAAAATTAAAATTTCCGGAATGATCTTTAATATTATTATTTATAATTCTTTCTAGCATATTTCTTACCAATGATGTTAAACTAACAGGCCTATAATTTCCTACCTCCTTCTCACTACCCTTTCTGTGAATAGATACTACATTTGTTGTTTTCCATTCATCTGGTACCTCTGTATAATTAATAGACCTAGCAAACAAAATAGTTAGTGCCTCAGATAAGCTTTCTTCCCTTTCTCTGAGAATCCTAGCATATATATTATTAGGTCCAGCAGCTTTATTTGACTTCAATGTATGAATCACTTGCCTAACATCATCCTTCCTTATATGAATATGATCAAGATTGCCTGAATTTACTGAATCTAAAGAATTAAAATCAAAGTTATTTAAATTTTCTTCAGTAAAAAAGTTAAAATAATTATTAAAAATACCAACAATATCATGATCTTTTTCAAACATCCCATCATGATGTTCTATTGGGCCAATCCTATCATGCTTTTTATTATTAAATTTATAAAACCTAAAGAATTTCTTTGCATCTTTATTGCTATTTCTAGCTAGATTTATTTCACTATGCCTTTTGCTCTTCCTAATCAAATTATTTAGCTTATTTCTTAATCACCTATAATTATCCAAGTTCAGAATACCATCACTGCCTTTTGAATTCCTTGAATGCCCTTTTTTTTTTAATCATTTTAGCTATTTCCCTATTCCACCACAAAGGTTTCCTAATCTTGCTATTCCAAACAGTTCTGGAAGGAATACACCTTCATTGTACATCCTCTAAAATTTCTTTGAATCTAGACCACATCTCAATAGCATTCTTACTGGCAAATTCATTATCCCACTTCACTGAGCCTAACAACTCCCTAAATTTACTATATAGTCACCCTTTGAGAAGCAAGGGACAAGATGGTCATTGTTGACTAGATCCCTATTTAATTCTATCTTAAAATGTATGATCAAATGATCACTATTTCCTAATGACTCTCCTATTGCAAGTTCCCTAATAAGCTCATGATCATTGGAAAGAACCAGATCTAAGATTGCTTGATCCCCAAGTTGGTTTGTCTTCAAATTGCATTATACCTTTGGAAACCTTTAGTTAGCTTCCACCCAAATTGTTCATTCTGATGAAGGTCAAGCTTTTCACTCCACCTTAGACCTACAGTTTAACGTGGAATCCGAACCACGCCCCATCAGCAGCCCAGCGTCTTAACCACTAGGCCACCTTGGGTACCCATTTATCTACCAACCACTTTCTTTATTGTGTGGAAGGATGAACAGCTAGGTTTTGCTGTGCGCTGGCTGCCATTGGGTCTCGAACCCGGGGCTGATGGATTCATAGTCAGCGATGCTAACCACAACACCACCAAGGCGCACCAAGCAATCATTATAGCAGTCAGTCAATATGAAGGAGTTACCTTCCCAATTATTTCCTTCTGAAAGGCTCCAGTCTATATGAGGGAGGTTGAAATCTCTCATAGTTAATGTTCTAGCACTACAACCTTTATTTATTTCTTGAACCATACTGTCCTGTGTTTGGTTTGGAGGTTTGTAGAATGCACCTAGCCAAATATACTCTTTGAAATACAAATATCAACCAAAATTGATTCTACCCTATGGTTTAATTTAATACTATCATTCTGAACTGAAGTTAAATCATTCTTAATGTACAAGACCAAACCTCCCTCCTGCCTATCCATTCTCTAATAAATATGCATTGTATAACTATTTAACTCATACTCTGTTCTAGTGTCATTGAATGCTGCCTCACTTATCCAAGTCTTGCTAATACAGACTATATCTAGATTTTCACTTATCATATAACTAAATAATTAATTTTTCTTATTTCTAAGACTGCATGCATTTGTATAAAAACACTTCAACCCTTCACTTTTAACTGGTTCCCTACCTTTGGCTAGATAGCTGATATGCTTATTCCTGATATAATCTATATTTAAGACTAACAGTATTTACTTTACCTATACCCTGATGCTCCATGCCCTCTGTTGATCTAAAGTTATCTTTCAAAACCCCAAAGAACTTGCATTTTCCTCTCGAAGTCTTCCATATAAAGTAGTTCCCTTTTTTCTTAGATGTAATCCATCCTTAGAGTAAAGCTCCCTCCTTTCATAAACATTATCCCACAAATCTATGAACTAAACCCCTTCACTACATAGCATCCTAACTTTATCATTTAAGGCTAAAATTCTACTTGTAAACTCCATGCTTACTAGAGATGGAACCCAGTTTTTAACCGGTGATGAAAATTTTAATCACCACCAAAACTGATGATGATAACCAGTTTTCACATTTTTGTGCAAGTCTCTGATCACTTTGGTCCATTTTCTATGAAACAAACGTTTAAAAACATAGTAATTACGTTTTGCATCATTTCGTATCATTTTTGTTTGTTTATAAGTGTAAATAATTGATGCTTCAGTCTTGAATGTTATGTGGATGATTGCACATTGATCAGTTAATATTCTAAGAATTAATACTCCATCATGTCAAAGAAATCAAATGCTTGGTATCATTTCACTCGTAAGAATAAAGAAGCAGCAGAATGTATGACATGTCACAAAGTTTTAAAGTGTTGTGGAGGATTTCAGATGAAGAATGGAATGCTCTAAAGAGCCTCTTTGATACTCTTTGTCCACTGAAAATTGTTTCGAAGGGACTGTTCCAAAGATGCAAATTTGTTCAAAGCTGAATCTTCCATGAAGTTCATTTTGGATAAATTTTAAAGCAAAAACAATACTTTAGCTTTTGAGCTACGTCAGTGTCTCATTGATCGCTACTTATCGAGAAGACAAAAAGAAGCTGTCACCTTGCTGAGTTTTCTCCACAATCCTGAGGTCTTGAAAAATGAATCATCAGCACCATTCCTCTTTCCTTCAAGACAAGCACTTAAGAAGTAAGTGGATCATACATTTAAGAGGCTTTTTCCAGAAGCTTGCCAGATTTCAGAAACAGATGACCAAGTCCAATCAGTTGCTTCGAAACTCGAAGATTCACAATGCAGCTCAGGTCATGAAGTAAAATGTAAATGATGACGATCAACTTATGAATGAGTACATTTGTGAGATGAACAAACTGAAAATGAAACCCAAGAAAGATTCTTCTGAGACCTTTGACGTAAACAATGAATTAAAATATTTTGAAGCTACTTTGAATAGAAGCGAAAATTTGGATCGAATGTACGAGGTGTTGCTTACAATAAAAGCCACTAGCGTAGAGTCTGAGAGAGTGTTTTCAGCTGCTGGTTTATTCGTCACAAAGATTCAATCAAGAATGTCAGATCAGACACTTAATGCTCTTTGTTTTTTCAAGTGTTATTTAAAAAATCAATTAAAACCTTATTTCTGTTTAATATTTTGATCATTTACCTCCCTAAAAAGTATACAGAATCCCATTGGTGAAAACTGGTAAAGACCGGCTTTAAGAATATAGCGACAGTGAAAACTGGTTTTACACTTTTCAGTTATTTTCCATTCCTAATGCTTACCCCCAACCCTTGGTAAAATGCCCATTACATAACACTTGTTCTCCCTATTTTTTAAAGTTTCTATAAATTCTCTGAACCTCTGTTTAACTACTATTGAATTTCTGTTCAACTTAAATGTACCATCTTCATCCTTCCTTGTTAAATCACTTATATGTATATGAATTATAATATTACCTCGGGTTACAGGCAACTTCTTCACTACCTTATTGATTTTGGAAATATTACCTCCTGGATTACATATTCTTCTGGTTTTCCTTCCTTTATTACAAAAATTCATTGTCCTGATTCCTAATAATAGAGTCCCCAACCACGGTAAAATCATACTGTACTGCTTCATCTAAATTTCTTCGTATCTGAAACTTGTTACTAGTTGCTACAACATCATCAGGTCTAACTTTACTTGGATCTGCATCCTCATCACTAACACTTGGCTTAGGCTCAACCTCACTACATCTTACATTAATATTTCATTTGGAAAACAAGAAGCCACTCAGGCCTATCAAGGTAATCAAAGTCATGAGCTACATTTTTTAATAATAAAAAAATCTTGCAAGATGTCAAACTCAAGTCAGCTAATTAATATACAACTATTTACTACCATCATAGTAGCCTCCATAATTGAAACAAAGAATATACACTCTATACACTCTACAAACTATCTCTTTCACTCCTGAAATGTGTAAATTTTTCTTAAAATTAACTAATGAGCTGCTGTTTACCACATCATATGGCAAGTCATTCCAAAAATCAACTACACTATGACTGAAAAAGTATTTTCATAGATCAAGTCTACAAGTCTGTTTACTAATTTTCTGATTATGCCCATCAGTATCTAGTGAGAAAAAGTTATGCACATCTAAATTTTCCAAACCTGAAAACATTTTGAATATCTGTATCATATCTCCTCATACAACATCTCTCAAAACTAAACATACCTAATTCCTTTAATCTATCCCTGTATTCCAATCTTCTTAGGTTAGGGATAAACTTGGTTGCCCTACAGTGAACACTTTCAAGTGTCTAAGGTGAGGGACCAAGCTTGAATGCAGTATTCTAAGCGAGGCCTAACATAAGAATTATATAATTTACAGATGATTTCCTTACTCTTGTAACTAACATTCCTCTTAATAATACTTAACATTTTATTGCTTTATTCCTATATTTTATTTGCTTTATTCTTAGCCTCTAAGCACTGCTAAGAAAATTTTAGATCACTACAAACTATAACACCAAGATCCCTTTCCTTTCTCACATCCTCCAACCAGTTCCCTTGCATCTTATAACTAAAGTTTTCATTATTTCTACCAAAATTCATGACTTTGCATTTTTGAACATTGAATTCTATCTACCATTTACTAGCCCAAGCAACTAATCTATCAAGATCCTTTTTGCAATTTATAAGAATTTTCTATATTTGTAACTGGAGCAACTACTTTTGTATCATCTGCAAATTTAGAAATTTTACAACCTACTCATTTCTCAAAATCTTTTAGATTTAGCATGACTGCATTTTTGAACATTGAATTCCATCTGCCATTTACTAACCCAAGCAACTAATCTATCAAAATCCTTTTGCAGTTTATAAGAATCTTCTATATTTGTAACTGGAGCAACTACTTTTGTATCATCTGCAAATTTAGAAATTTTACAACCTACTCCTTCTGTAAATCATTGAGATATAAAATAAAGAGTAATGGCTCAAACCTGATTCCTGTGGTACCTCACTTTTCACTTTCTGCCACCAAGATTCATGACCATTTAGAATTACCATCTGTTCTCTGTCTTCTAACCATTTTTCTACCCAGTTTGAAACTGACCCCAATATACCATGAGCTCTTAATTTATAGACGTCTCCTATGTGGAACCTTGTCAAATGCTTTACTAAAATCCAAATAAATAACATCTACATCATTTCCATTATCTACCTGATCAGTTACAAATTCTAAAAAATCTAAGAGATTAGACAAACAAGACCTTCCTGATCTAAATCCATGTTGTGAACTTGAAATAAGATTAAAATTCTCCAAATGATCTTGAATATTATTCCTTATAATTCTTTCTAGTATTTTTCCTACTGATGATGTCAAACTAACAGGCCTATAATTTCCTACCTCCTCCTTACTTCCCTTTTTGTAAATTTCCTGTATTAGACTCAGTTTCTGGCCTAACTGTTCAATTAATCTCACTAGCTGCACTGTCACTAATAGGACCAACTAACTTAGGCCCACTGGACTCTGAGCTAGCAGCTTTCTTAAACCTTGCCTTGAGCATGTCCCTAACTTCACCTAAACATTTTAATGCAAAACCACAATATTTGCTGATTTCATACCCTGTCAGGGCCAGTGAGAGGATTGGTGTATGGGCCCCCATGTTTACTCAGTATTTTATTACATGAATGTTTTTTCTGTACATAACAAGCAAACTGATTGTCTGTCCAAGTCACTATTCAAAGCATACAGTATGATAATCTCTATAAAATGTATGTTCATTAATTATTTAATGAATTGCTTTATTAATATTTTTAGATTTTATCCCCCCTCTTTCTGGGCCCTGGGGATTTAACCCAGCTTCCCCACCCTCTCAGCAGCCCTGACCGCTGTACACTTATTGCAAAACCACAATATTTGCTGACTTATACTCCTGTACACTTGTTCTGTAATTTCGATACAGGCTAAGTGATACAGGGGCCTCCATAAATGATGTCTAAAAATTCAAAATTTTGTGACACATCATTTATGGATGATCCCTACCAATCATCACAACTCATGCTTCAGCCTTATTCCCCTCCCTAACTTCCTTCTTACAAACCTTACAGTCACAGTCTGAAGTCATTTTTAATACTATTCTTTAACTCAGTTAAAAACTCTGTGGTCTAAGTTAGGCTATCCCCTAGGTGGAATGAGCTAAGAGGGGGGCCAAGGTTAATCAACCAAAATGCTGGGCTTGCACTGGATGATCCCCTAGATCTCTCTATTTACTAAGTTAACTTAAGCTTAATTGTTTCCTGAAAACAATCTATGAAAAAACATACCAGAGTGGACAAAATACTTTTTCTTGTTTTCAACCACAACAAAAAACATTAAAGTTAGGCCTACATATAGTTACAGGGGACAAAAACAGTTGCATACCTTGCTATGTTCAGATGGTGAGAAATTATCTCTTGATGGCTTTTAGCCATTTGTTAGCCATCTTTGGTTCTTTTGGAAAAGCAAACACTTGGACCTTAGGCCCACTTCTATAATTTCCTTTACAGCCAGGTACAACATACAAATGGTGTATTTTCACAGTTTGATAAACTACTTATCAACTACAAATGAACGGGTACTTCTTCATAATAGGCCCCACACTAGAATAATAAAATTTCTTAATTTTAAATTTGTTAACAATTCATTTTAGGTTTTGAAGTGCCATAATAATTGAATGCCCAGTTAAGTCAACTGTACACCCTTGATGATTGGTTAGGTTGTCATGATATTTTTGTTAGTTTTAACGAAATTATCAAGACTTTAATCTGACCAATTGTCAAGGGTGTACAGTTGACCTAACTGGGCATTCACTAATTTTCACATAGATATTGATTAATTTTAAGCAACTTTTACCAAAAATTTGTGTTAGTTATAGCTACCACATATACCAAGTGTCCCAAAAGTCAGTTTACTGAAGAAAATGTTCTCCTAAGGTGAGTTTACTACAAAGAAAAAACTTGTTTCATAAATATATTTACAAAACATGATAATAGTTCTGGTTGCAATAACTGTTCAAAATGTTGTCCATGTTGTCCAATGCACATCTTGTATCTGTCAATGGTTGACTGGCAAATTGCCTTACATAGTTCCTTATCATTACTTAAGAGCTGGAATTCTTCACAAATGTAGTCTTTAAGGTCCTGAAGACATGCTGGCTTTTTGCTGTAAAAAAAAAATTGTCCTAATGTTTAGAATAATCATCAGGAGAAAACACTTTCCTCGGTAAACTGAATTTTAGGACACTATATATATATATATATATATATATATATATATATATAATATGCACTAGAATCACAAAATAACACGTGACCTTATTAATAAGCAAACAACCACAAGGAAAAGGAAACACAAAGACCGAGCGCTTTCGTGATATATTCACATTATCAAGGAAGAACAGAAAATAGACGGAGATTACAAAGTATTTGAGTTAAATAGACAAGCAAAAAATTCACAATTGGCACCTCAAATTAAAGGCCTTAAAGCCCTCTAAAGATTTTTTTCCCCAAATTGATAACATAATCTGTAGGCAGCTAAATAACTGAATAAAAAATATATACTGTATAGATGAAATTAGACAAAAAGAAAACCAATACAGAGAACAAAAATTATTATAATGGTTATTAACATTTAATTAAAACAGGCAATTAATAGGCAAGAATTTAATGAAAAACAAATAGATGACGTAGATAACAAATAGAAAACATAATCTGTAGGCTGATTAATTACTATACACATGAAATTAGACAAAACACCAGTACAGGAAAAAAAAAAAAAAAAAAAAAAAAATTATTATAATGGTTATTAACACTAATATTTAATTGAAATATATATATATATATATATTATATATATATATATATATATATATATATATATATATATATATATATTATATATGGTGTCCGAGAATTATCTGTACAATTTTTGGCTGTTATTAAAAGTCAACCAATAAGTGTAGAAATTCCAGTGTTGTCCCATTTTACAGAGAATCTCATTAAGTTTTTTCTGATACCACGTTTTGACAATTTTTTTAGAAATGTACGTGGGTGACAGACATTGATGATTTAAAAGCAAGAATCACAGCTGCTATTGAGCGAATTGATGTGGATATGCTGCAGCGTACATGGCAACATTTGGAATATCGATTGGATGTTTTGTGAATCACTAATGGTGCACATATCGAATGTTTGTAACAACGTTACTTTAATAAAAGAAACTTTTGAAAATACAGATTCTAAATAATCTTGTTTAAGAATTTTGTGTGTGTTATCAAGAATTTTATTAAAAGATGAAATTGTACAGATAATGTTCGGACACACTGGAATTTCTAAAAAACTTGTCAAAACTTGGTATCAGAAAAAACTTAATGAGATTCTCTGTAAAATGGGACAACACTGGAATTTCTACACTTCATCGTTGACTTTTAATAACAGCCAAAAATTGTACAGATAATTCTCGGACACCCTGTATATATATGTATATATATATATATATCAGTGGCGACTCGTGACATTTTTGTTCAGGCATGCAATGTTATGGAATGGAAGAAAAACATCCGCCTAACCCTCTTGCCCAAACTTTGCATATTGTTTACATAGAACTTAGCAAGTTAAAGGTGTTTTACAAACTTTTGGGGACCTCTTTGAAGGAAAGTTCATTTAATGTTAGGCTTAAATATGCGAACAAAAAATTAGACATATTTATATATAGTAGTTACCGAATTGATCTAAAGAAAAAGATACAAATTTAAAATTTACCTTAAATAATTGTGAAGCATTATTTGAATTGAAATTCTGCTCTCCTAATTTTCCTGCAAAATTCTTCGATGACCAAATTGTAAAAGTACTCTCGATTCTCCATAAGCTTCTTGAGGAAATTTTTTTCAATTGAAATTAAGGCAAGATTAGATAGCCTTTCTTCACTTTGGGAACTCCGTAAATAACTTTTAATTCATTTAAGCGCAGAAAATGATCGCTCAACACTTGCTGTCGATATTGGTATAGTTAGAATCAAATTCGTCAATTTATATATTTCCTTAAGACCTTTGTGCATTTCGCTTTCCAGTAGATATTTTAGGAGCTCAGCAACATTCTTTTTGGCAAAAGATTTCTGCGAATATAAAACACACAATTCAGAATGGAGACGAGGAAACTCAAAAAATGAATTGTAGCTTCTTTTCAAAGATTCAAAAGCTCTCTCTGGGAAAGTAACATCATAGAACTCAAATTTTTTGCAATCTAAAAGCTCAATGAATTCCAATTTTTCCATTGAACTGAAACGCTCTTTCATTTGAAGAAGTATATTATCGAATATTTCATGAAATAGTTGACTATACTTCTCTTGTGGAGAAAGACTCTGTTTCCTTTTACATACAGGTTCACCACATCTTTCTGTTATCAAGTCCCACATATCTGCAAATTTTGTATCCCTTATTTGTTTGATTTTTTTCATAGTGCTTTCAACGGTGATTGAGCTATACACAATATCCATAGATTTTGTTTGCAGCACATTAAATAGATATTCAGTAAAAGGAAAAATTGAAGAAAATACTTCTAATAAAAAATTAAAATCGAAAGTATCGATACCAGCAAGCAATCCGCGTGCACTATTTTTTGTTTTTTCATCAAATTTCTTTGGGTTTTCAAGAATGCTTTTTAAAAGATCTATTATATCTTCTTTATTTTCCTTAACTCTTTCAACTAGACGAGATGAATAGTTCCACCGCGTTGGAGCCAGTTTAGGGAAACGCTTTCCAACAACTTTGTCAAGCATTGAAGTTCGCTTAGTTGAACTGCTGAAAAATGATGACAAACTTCCTAATACTGAAAAAAAATTATTACATTCGGAAATTTCAGCGACAGCTTGGGATAAAACAAGGTTAAGTTTATGGGCGTAGCAGTGAAGAAAAATAGCCTCTGGTACAGTTTCTCTAATCTTTGTTTGTACTCCATTAAGATCGCTCCCCATAACAGCAGCACCGTCGTAGGTTTGAGCAACTAATTTTTTCAAACAGCCCAGTTCACCTAGTTGCCTTATAGATAAATCAGAAATCGCTCCTGCACTTCTATCATTGCTGACGTCATTGAATTTTATAAATCATTCACAAATCTCTCCATGTTTATTAACATAACGAACAACAGTAGAGAGTTGAGAAAAACAGCTGACATCAGATGTTTCATCTAATAAAATCGCCACATACATGCAGTCGATAAGCTCACGTTTTATTTGTTCTAACATAACTGCACTAATAGATTGAATTATGTCATTCTGAATAGCAGATGATGTTCCCTTAAAAACAGTCGCAGTTTTTAAATGGTTTTGAAGCTTTTCATCGAATTCTCCCATACAAAATACCAATTCAATATAGTTACCCCTATTGTCAGCGTTTTCTTCTCCATTGTGACCGCGAAATGCTAATTCTTGCATACCTAAAAAACATGTTATCCTAATCAAACGTTTCAAAATTTCTCGATTCTTATTAACTTCTTCGTTATGTCTGGAAATGGCAACTGATTTCTGCTTGTCGAGTATTAAATCAATTCTTTCTGACTTTCCAAATGTTTTAAGATCAACAAATGCATTTATGTGAGCAAGAGATTTTTCATGGCGAGAAATTGCAGTATGTAAATTGTTTAAATCGTCGTATCCACGACTAACAGAATTCCACACACAGTTATCTCTTGAAAATAGGAAACACGACCAACAGTACAATTTGTTATTTGAAATATTTCCACATAACCAGGGAACATCATCATACAGCTTAGGATTAAATTTCCTAGTGAAGCCTTTATTTTCTTTGCTTAAATTCAAATGTGGAATCGGTCTGCCATTATTCAATATGCGCTTTTTCTCATCAAAAGAGAGTGAGTAAAATCTTCTAGTCTTCAATTGATTAAACACATCGTCAGTCATTATGGGCACTACAATGCTATAATTTATTTAACTGATTATCCAAAATAATTAAAGCACAAAAGGGAACACCGAACACAAGTGGATGCTTGCGGCGGTGGTACTGGAAAGAAGCCTTGTCAGAATTGCCAGATGTTACTTTTTGGTGAATGCACCTATAAAACTGAATGCATGCCGTATTATTTTCACTAATTAAAAAAAATCAGAACAAAGCTTTTTAATTATTTTTAGTAAAAATATTAAGTAAATTTTCTAAGCATATTTTAAAACATATTGCCTTTTGAATTTAGCTATGAGGCTCAAAAAAATATCTTATGGATAGTGAGAAGTCTCCTTAAAAAATTGCCCAAGGCAAGGCGGTGTAAACAAAATCATGTCTTATTTCACTAGACAATTAAGAACATTTTTCTGTACCCAGACTGAATTAGTGAATGCTTTAGCTACAAGTATTTCGATCTGTGTACAGAAAAATGTTCTTAATTGTCTAATGAAATAAGACATAATTTTGTTTACACCGCCCAATAGCCAGTACATGCGTGATTGAAGCCTTAGACTATTTTTAGTTTCTGAAAATTATTTTTGTCAATTATAATCCTTACTTAGATCTGAAAAGAGAACATATTTAACACATGCATTGCATGCGTTGCATTCATTAAGAAATCGCCACTGATATATATATATATATATATATATATGTTAAACACAGACCGTGCATGGAACAAGGAACTCTTCTGGGAAAATTAAATCCACTATAGTCCGAATAAGTAATGGTAAATGACAAATACCATAGTTTTTCTTTTTCATGATGCTAGCCCGACGTGGGCAATGGGTCTCTCGCAAAGAGGTCCCATAAATGTAGCTTCCCTCACCAGCTATCAGCAAAGCAGACAGGATCCAGCTTTGGGACATGGATCTAGGGTTTAAAGCAAGCCTAGTCCCACTACATTCAGAACCTCTATATAAGTAAAAGACTCGCTGCATTCACGTCGGATTGAATAAATCAAAGAAAAAGGGGTAACCATTGTATTTTTAGCCAAAAAAACAAAACTTAAACCTCAACCGGGACATTGAGCGTCCACTTTTCAAGGCATGTAACACGTCCGTTTAATATACACAAACTCAGAATGGTCCCCTGAGAAACTTATATGTTAAACACAGACCGTGCATGGAACAAGTTTGTGTATATTAAATGGACGTGTTACGTGCCTTGAAAAGTGGATGCTCAATGTCCCGGTTGAGGTTTAAGTTTTGTTTTTTTGGCTAAAAATACAATGGTTACCCCTTTTTCTTTGATTTATTCAATCCGACGTGAATGCAGCGAGTCTTTTACTTATATAGAGGTTCTGAATGTAGTGGGACTTGGCTTGCTTTAAACCCTAGATCCATGTCCCAAAGCTGGATCCTGTCTGCTTTGCTGATAGCTGGTGAGGGAAGCTATATTTATGGACCTCTTTGCGAGAGACCCATTGCCCACGTCGGGCTAGCATCATGAAAAAGAAAAACTATGGTATTTGTCATTTACCATTACTTATTCGGACTATAGTGGATTTAATTTTCCCAGAAGAGTTCCTTGTTCCATGCACGGTCTGTGTTTAACATATAAGCTTCTCAGGGGACCATTCTGAGTTTGTGTGTGTGTGTGTATGTATATATATATATATATATATATATATATATATATATATATATATATATATATATAACTTTCATATACCTAACCAATCATCAAGGGTGTACAGTTGACCTAACTGGGCATCCAATTATTATGGCACTTCAAAAGCTAAATGAATTGTTTACAAATTTAAGATTAAGAAATTTTATTATTGTAGTGCAGTGCCTATTATAAAGAAGTGCCAATAAATGAATAGAACTGATAAAAATGCCGGCTGATCTCATGGGCCTTGTATATCTAGGTGGTCTTGGCTCAGCCCCTGGAAGGATCACCCATGCTGGACAAGCTGCTGGGGGAACTGGATTAAGAGCCATCAATGTCTTTGGCTCCCAGTATGGGTCTCCAGAGCTGTCCTTTGGAGGTGGTGTCCTTTGAACATCACCATGTTGGGTGTCTGGGCCAGTGGGATTGGGGGTTGAGGTCTTTGCGCCATTGGGGCCAAATTTTTGCTTCATGGGGGCCCATTTTTAAACCAACAGTGTGCCCCATGGGGATGAGGTACCCTGACCCCTGCAGTTTGCGCTTGGCCCCCCTTTCTTACTGGTAGGTAGTTTCTTGTGTCCCCTGGGTCTATTTTCTTTACTTTTCTATGCTTATGGATACAATTACCTCTTCTAGCACTTCGGTGGTCAGTGACCAGTCCCTTTAGTCCTCTGCCACTGGAAGACTGCGTCTTGAGGGAGTCATCCCCTCTGGCTGCGGAAAACCGGTGTTCTCCTCATTCTAAGCCTTCTCATATGTCTTGTTCCCACAAATCTCTTGACCCCTCTGTAGTGGCCAATGGCTCTACCCCCAGTTTCTTGTTCTCTATTCTTCCGCCTCTCCTCCCCTCTCACAGTGGGATGTTTTTGAGGTCTATGATGACTTCACTTCCCATTGTGGTGAGTCCCGACAGATGTGGCCCCAGAATGATGGCGCTCTTGTGGTGAAAGTCTCCTTCAAGGCCCAGTCCCTCTCGACCCTGGTTTCTGCTCCCCTGGACTGCCTCCCCCACTCTAATACTTGTACAGGTGTAGTTCATACTGCCCCATCTTTTGGAATACTCAGAGTTGGATCATCTCACCTGCTTCTCTTCCCAGGAAGTGACCCGTGTTTACTGTCTCCCTCTATGGTCCAGGGGACAAGAGTCCCATCCCCCTTATTGATTCTGACTTTTGCCAGTTCCCAGTTACCTGCGAAAATTAGGGTTGGTTATCTTCAATTTCCGGTCTGCTGTTATGTCCTTAGACCACGTCAGTGTTTTAGTTACCAGAGGTTCGGACACATCAGTAAGACATGTCGAAGTACCCCTGGTATTTGCATTAATTGCACATCTCTGACGCATGGTTCCTCCTGCTCCAATCCTCCCTGCTGTGCCAATTGTGGAAGTGACCATGCCTCCTCCTCTTCCTCCTGTCTGACCTACTTATTTAAGTGTGAGGTCCTGTTTGTCCGGGAGTCTGACAAGGTCGGCTTCCAGGAGATGAGGGCCTATGTTTGGTCCCAGTTCATTCATCCAGGTCTTACCTTCTCTCAGAATCAACACCTTTCCCACCCTGCTACCTCCCTTCTGCCTCGAACTTTTGCCCCTTTAATGCCCTCCTCCTCTTCATCTTTTCATTCTAGGTGTGCTCAGACCTCATCTACCCACTCCCCTGTTCCGTGTTATGTCAACCTTCTCATCGTCTTCACCCTCTGTGTTCTCTTCTCCATCTGCCCATCCCCCCAGAACTTTTAGTACCACTGTTCCCATCTCCTCCACCTCTGTAATATCTATTCCTTCTGCCCATCCTCCCAAAACGCTTGCTGACATTTTAGCCTATATATCTACAACTGCTACCTCCTCTGCCCCCTCTTCTCCACCATGCTCTTCTGTTAAATGGCCCATTGCCAACCCCCGGTGTTTGGGCCCTTCTTCCAAGCTTCCTTGTTCAGGTCCCCCATCCCCTCCTCTACCAGTTCTCTTCCTCCCACACCCATATTCTTCCCACCTCCCCAGTGATCCCTGCCATTTTGCTGTCTCTGGGTTTCCCCATTTCCTTTTGCGACCATCTCCTTCCTTCCTCCATTTCAGGTGATGGTCATGCAGCTTCTGAACTTTGAGTTCAGGCTGACATCCACCCTCTCCCCCTTTTCTCTTGTGCCTCACTTCCTCTTTGACCTCCTGATGCCCTTGGCATTCTCTCCTCCACCCGCATCCTGGAAATCTGATTCACCCTGCCCCACTTTGTACCTCATTCTCGCATCCCCCACCCACCCCCAAACCCAAACTCCCTCCAGTCTAGGGTGGAGTGAAAAAATCAAAAGTGCCAGGATCAAAATTGAGGGAGTCTAGATAGTTGTCTTTTGTCCAGGATTAAACTTTAAAACCTATTTTGGGTGGTGTTGCATACAAAACTGTGACTGCTACTGGCCAATTTATATAAATTATGTGTGTGTGTGTGACCAAAATTTGAACCCAGTGATCTATCTCGGGTTCTGGACATGATAGAAAGACAATTTAAAAACTGTTGGATGTATTTTTACCTCTGAAGCAGATTAAAACATTTGCAGAGGGCTGCATGCTCAATAATGCATCAAAAAATCCATATTTCGTCATTTTTGCTCAAACAATTTTTTGGCCTTTTTTCTCCAAATATTTTTTTTATTTGAAATTATATTTTATATTTTTCTTTTCAGATTGAATTTATAGAATTGATAAATACATGTATTTTGATAACCTTATTGCCAAAAAATACTGCATAGTAGGATGTTAAGACAGTGACACAGTTAAAATTCTTGATGGAGGTCACAGATTTTCAAGCACAGACTCATTCCCCAATGGAAAGCTTCCTCTTGGTAAAGATGTCATCCAATGTGTAATGGCAGAAGAGAACTGGACAACCAGACAAGCAGCTGATACAGTTGCACTAAGTCTGATTGAACAATGGATTTGGTGCAATGGCTATCCACTTTCACGCCCAAGTGTCACCAGCAAGATTCAGGATCTACTCAAAGAATTTTTCAGGTAAGACTCAAATTTTCAGTCCCTTATAAAAAGAGTTAAAATATGTCAAACTTTTGTAAATTTTGTAGTCACATTTATTTGTTTATGACAGTAATTTTATTAACATAATCATGTGATTCAGTGATTTGCAAATCATAAGAATGATCAGTAATAAATTCTGTTTTGACTAGAACTTAACTTGGGGTTTATAATTGAAGTTTGCATTCACAACATTAAAGTTTTGGTAATTTTGTAGGTTTGATAGATATCCAAAAAGAAATGTGGTGACAAGTTCCAGAATGATCTTTCTTCCTTCACTGAAAAAACTTCCAAGTTGTTTGACATCTTCTGTGAGGACTCAAATTGGAGTAGAGATTTGGCACATTTGTATCAACTCAAAATGACAAGAAGCCTATGCTTTCTATGAGGACCAGAAAACAGCTAGAATAGGATGATGCTTTGGTTTTAAGGAACGCCCTACATCACCAGACATCAGATACAAAAGGAGAGGAGTACAGCAGGAGCAAGCAAAAGAAAAGAATCAGTGAGTTTGATCTATATAAATTAAAAAACTTTGATTAATGGACACTGAAAATCTGGGTTTCTTGAAATGATTGTGCTATAAATTATAAAATTTTATTTTTGTGTCTTTGGTAAACTATCTTGTATCATAATCATGTATTTTATTATCCCCAGGGAAGAGCTCAGAAGAGTTTTTAAAGTTATTTCATCAAGCTCAGCAGCAATACATGACAGTGATCTCTACACTCTCTCAACTCAGGGCAGCCTGGAATCACATGATGAAACAGCTGGTGTCAGTGAACAACAGGAATCCAGGACAGAACAAAATAGGAAGAGTCTACCAAACCTTGCTTGGCAGTGTGACAAGTAAACTGTATAGTTTAAAACAGGGGTTCTTAACCTTTTTAGGCTGCGATCCAAATTCTGGTCTCGGGGCTAGCTCGGCGACCAATGCTTTCAAACACTTCATTCGTAATAGATAATAAAATAAATAATAATGGTAAAATGATTAGAGATAACATAAATAAATGATAAATGACAATTTAATGACCCAAGTTTGGCTCGCGACCCAGAGGTTAAGAACCCCCTGTTTAAAATATGAGTATGCTTTGAACACCCTTCTTGCTCTATTGACAATACCTTTGAAAAAATTATTTCTAAGCCATGTAACGTTGCTAATAGGTAGAGTCCAAATCTTGGACACTGCTGTCCAATGAACCTCTCGTTAGAATATTAACTTGATATAAAATAAACGTCTTTTACCAGGTATCAAGTAAGTGACAAAGTAAGGAGCAGCAGCAGTTGCATCAGCAGTTTTAGAGGATTATAGAATTATCACTACTACTACTACTGATAAGATGAACGTAATTGACAGGTAACACCTTGTACATTAGTATCTGATTCAAATCAAGTATTTCACAAAAAGGCATACTTTTCAACCAAGTGTTGAAATTTAAATATTGTTAGTCAAAACCTATGGAGCTTCCTTAAATAACTTGTCTTTAAAATTGAGTAAATTTTCACTACGAACTTTGTAGGAACAAGCTGAGAAGAGTGTGTGAAAAATATCGTAAAGCCAAAAGAAAAGAGGAGGGTAAATTGTTTGAATTGGTGGTTGCTATTTATGTGGATGGTCGCAAAGATGCAACAATGGTGACAGTTGAAGTGAATGGCAAATATTACAGAAGAACTGAGCTAGAAGAGCACTATGTAATTGTAGGAGAACCTGGTAAGATTTAAAATTTTGATCTTTAGTTTGCAAGTTTACATTTTGCAACAGATATTACTGAAAATATTTATTAAAATGAATTTTGGATATAGAAATTGGAAAATAGCTATAAACACTGAAATATCTAAAAAATTATCTCTAATTTCTGAATACTATTTCAGGTGATTTCTACCTCTCTCATGTGACTCCAAGTAATGGCAAGGGGTTGACTAGTGCAATAGAGATATACAAGGCCCTCAAAGACACTTACTTACAAACCAAACTTGCCATGATAGGATCTGATGGGAGTAATACAATGACCGGTTCAAATGGTGGAGTTAACAGGTGCCTGGAAGAACTGCTTGGTAGACCTTTGCAGTCGAGCATTTGCCTACTACACTGTAATGAGCTCCCCCTTCGTCACGTCTTTGTTACTCTGGATGGAACAACAAAGAGCCCAGACTCATTTTCAGGAAAGATAGGGGTTGAACTTGGTGGAAGTGTATCTTAGTCGGATGTGATTTCATTTAAGCCAATTAGGAATTCAAAATTTCCAGCTATTCCTAACGAAGTACTGCAGGAGCTCAGCACTGATCAGTATTATGCTTACAGAAACTGCATGGCTGTTATGCTTGGCTGTGTTGATCCTGATCTTAAGCGCCTTGAAATTGGACTGATCTGTCATTTAAGGTAGTTGACTGGCATGTGGAATCCTCAGATTTTATGCATCTCAAAGGAAGCCTTCCAAAGTTCTGGTCACACTTGCAGAGTTTTGTATCTTGGTCTATTTTTCAAGTTGGTTCCAGATCAAGGAGTATCATCAATGCACAGATGGTGCTAAAAATTTTTATGATATGCTCCAAAGGATCCTGAAATTTCATCACAAGGAAGCCAGGGAGATAGCCCCTAAAAGCCCTCTACTGAAATGCATACTATGCTCACCTGAGAACGTATTAATTGCCATGCTTGCTGATTCAGATCCACAAATCTGCAACGTCGCAGTTAACAAGATACTTTTGGTCAGAAGGAATGAATCAGTTGAAACAGTGATAGACAATGACTTAGAAGATGGTGACCTGATAAATAATTGATTCAGATGAGGATATTGAAGTCCCAGAGTTACAGCCTGACTAGATGGTAGTATCAGGAGATTCATGGTGCCTAAAATCGATAACGAAGCTCGAGGGTATCTCAAAATGATAAATTTAAATTCACCTGACATTCATGAGCCCCCCTATCATAGCATCTCTAACCAATGAAGAACTCATAAACATAAGAAAGGAAGCCTGAAACTCAAGCAGCCTTGTCATAATCAGGCTGTAGTGAGGCACATTAAACTTGTAACGGAGATTTCCTCGACTGTGGTAGGATTTGAACGTCGTGATGGCATTTTTTGACGAAAGATAAAATCAAGAAAACTGATGAAAATGTTCAATACAAAAATACAATATTCTGAAGCTGGTTAGGTGATTTTTTTCTTACTTTGTTTAATGAGTGATACTTTAGATTAATCTTAAGTTATGTAATATTTTCAGTAGAAAATTGTATATATTTACCACAAATTGTCTAAAAAATTTGCAAAAAATAGGCTGAAAATTTCAATTTTTGGCCAAAAATAATATAAATATGGATTTTTTGATGCATTATTGAGCCTGCGACCCTCTGCAAATGTTTTAATCTGCATCAGAGGTAAAAATACATCATAAACAGTTTTTAAATTATCTTTCTATCATGTTTAGAACCGAAGATAGGTCACTGGGTTCAAATTTTGGTCACGCGCACATATGATTTGTATAAATTGGCCAGTAGCAGTCAGTTTTGTATGCAACCACCCAAAATCGGTTTTAAAGTTTAATCCTGGACAAAAGACAACTATCTAGACCCCCACAGTTTTGATCCTGGCACTTTTGATTGTTTTCGCTCCACCCTACCCTTCCACCTCCTGCTTTCACTCGTTCTTTGACTTCCCCTTCCTTAACCCGCCTCCCATTTTCGTCTGCTCGTTCTTGTGTTCACACTTTTAAGTCTCACCCGATTACATGCCTTGCCTCCCCTGTTTTTCGCTCTTGATGGCTGCTATTCTTCAGTGGAATTGTCGTGGCCTTCTCCCCAGTTGGGAGGTCGTCCTTCTCCTTATCCATGATTTTTCTCCAGTGTGTGTGTGCCCGTTGGAGACCCAACTTGAGGTCCGCCCCTTGCGCCCTCTCTGCAGGTTCTCTTCGTACCTCTCCCCTCGATGCAGCCCCCTGTCGGGGCACGGCCCGTCTTCGTCCGGTCTGATGTGCCGTCCACTCCGCTTCCCATCTGCTTTCCTTTCCAGAGGAGAGCCCAGGTTTTCCTTGACCTATTATATACGATTTGTTCTCTATCTTCCTCCGTCACAGGAAGTTTCTGTTAATGAGCTTTCTGCTCTCCTTTTGCAGCTCCCTTCCTCTTCCTGGGGAACTTCAGCGCGCGTTATCCTCTGTTGGGTGATACTGTCATCATTTGTGGTCTCCCTTCTCTGAACTCCTTCTGTTTGTCTTCTTAATACCAACCAGCCCACAGCTTTTCACCTCGCCTTTCTCTTGGTCTGTCACTCCAGACTTTTATGGTAGTGACAATTTTCCCCTCCAACGTACGTCTCGCGCCCTCGGCTCCTCCGCTTTTCTTACCCATTGGTCTCTCACTAAAGCTGACTGTCCTTTTTTCCGGGCTGAAACTCAAACCTTCGCATTTTCGAGTAACTTTCCGACGGTCGACGCTACCTCCATCTACCTCACCGATCATGTCACTTGTGTCTCTCTGTCCTCCATCCCCAAAGTCAACGTTTCCCCCCACCTCCGCCTCTTCGGGTTCTATGGTGGATTCCGGTATGAACTCTGGCCATTCGTGCTAAACACACGAACTAGACATACACTTCAGCGCAGCCCATTTCTTGCTAATTCAATAGCTTTCAAACGTGCGCCGGCTCAGGCCCGTCTCACGGCTCGTGAAGCCCGCCGCTTTTCCTGGCGAACTTACGTCTCCTTCCTCACTTCCCGCACTCCCTTCTCCTGAATCTGGAACAAGATTCGGAAGATCTCCAGTAAGTCATCTTATCCTCCTGTCCTAATGATAGACGGACGCCCAATGTCGTCCCCTATTGCCGTGGCCGAAATCTTGGCCTCGACTATTGCTTCCATCTCCCGACACGATCACCGTGATCCCGCTTTGCTTGCTCGCTCCCCTCATCTTTTCCAGACTCCCAATAACTTCCCTTACAACCGTCCTTTTTTCATATCGGAACTGCGCTTGGCGCTGTCCTTTTGCGGTAAGTCTGCTCCCGGCCCCGACGGCATTCATTTTGATATGCTTCGCCACTACACCTTTCGGTTCTTTTCTTCCAACTCACCCTCTATAATTGGATTTGGGTGGAGGGCACCTTCCCCTTCTGTTGAAGGGAGGCAGTGGTGCTCCCCTTTCCTAAACCCAGTAAAAAGCCAACATCTCCCTTTAACTACCGTCCAATAGCCCTCACTAGCTGCCTCTTGAAACTTCTTGAGGAGATGGTTTACCGTCGTCTAGTGTGGCACCTCAAACGCCACAATTTACTTTCTCCCACGTAGACCGGTTTTCGCAGGAGCTGTAGCACCACTGACATTTTGATTCAGTTGTAGACTGCGGTGGGTGTCTCATTTGCAGAGCGGCGTCATCTTTATGCAGTGTTTTTTTTACTTTTTGAATGCATATGACACTACCTGGCTGTAGTGGATCTGCCGTAAACTTTATCTCCTGAGTTTCCACAATTTCTCCTTATCTTAATCTCCAACTTTTTGTCTTCTCGCTCCTTTCGTGTTCAGGTGGGTACTTCCTTCTCTTCTGTGCATTTGTATGAGGAAGGAATTCCCCATGGCAGCGTCCTGAGTGTCATTTGCTTCTCTTTGGCGATCGATGACGTGGTGACGGCCCTGCCCTTGGGGATTACGGCCACCCTTTATGTTGACGACATTGCCATCTATTGTTCCGGTTCCCAATCCGTCTTCCTTGAGCGTCTCCTCCAATGGGCCTTGGATTCGGTCTCCAGATGGCCCACGGGTTCCGGTTTTCTCCTTCGAAGACGGTGGTGATGCATTTTTGTCGTCGCCGCCGCTGCACTGCCGTCCTTTCCCTCTTTCTTTATGGGTCTCTTCCTTGATTCCTGCCTCTTCTGGATTCCTTACCTGAAGTCTTCGAAGGCTTCGTGCCTTCGGACTTGCACCCTTCTCAAGTTCCTTTCTTATACCGATTGGAGTGCAGGCCGCCACACCCTTTGGCGTTTCTACCACTCCCTGGTCCAAAGTTAGATTATGGTCGTCAGGTCTAATCCTCCACCACTGCCTTCGCCTTGCGCATGCTGGACCTATCCGCTCCCTGAGTGTACACATCAGCAATGGCGCATTCCGGTCCTCTTCTATTGTCAGTCTTTATGCAGAAAGTGGTCATCTTCCGTTGGATGTCCACCGTACCTTAGAGGGCTTAAAATACCTCTTTCGCGTTCGGTAGATTTCTTCCACCCCAGTCTTCCAACCCCTCTTCGGTCCTTCTACTTCAGCCTGCTTTGACCATTGTCCTTACCTGGTTCGACCATTTGGTCTTCGGATAGCTGCCGTCCTGTCTTCTCTGGGGGTGGAGGGGCGAGTGTTTTCCTCTCGCCCCTGGAGGGGCGAGTGTTTTCCTCTCGCCCCTCTACCTACCCCCCGTGGATCCTTCCTCCCCTCCGTATTTGTTCCTTCTCTCTACTGTACCGAAGTCAGTTTCGCCTTTCGCCCCCCTTTTGCCCTTCGACAATTATTTTTTTCTCATTCATCTTCCCATTCCAATTCTATCTCCGTGTTCACTGACGGCTTTCGCTCGCCATCGGTAATTAAATCACTATCCCTTCCCCAAGCTGATTCCATCTTTACGGCGGAACTTTCCGTTATTCTCTTGGCCCTTCGGTTTCTTTCTCAGCTCTCCCTTCCGTCTTTTGTTATTTATTTCAACTCCCGTAGCGCTCTTGAGGACTTGTCCTCTCTCGTCTCCCCGCACCCACTGATGCGACAGTTCCAAGACTGGCTTGTCCTCCTTTCATCACGCCGTAAGTTAGTCCCCCTTTTGTTAGATACCTTCCCACGTCGGTGTTCCGGGCAACGAACGCGCGGACGTTGCGGCGAGGGGGGTATCCTCTCTGCCTTTCGACCCTAACACACTTCTCCCAGCGTCGGACTTCACGTGGGTTTTCCGATGCACTCCTTCGCCGGTGATAGTGCCAGTGAGAGGATATGTCTGGGAATTTCCTGAGGGCCTTGAAGCCCACGATTCGGCAGTGGGCTTTCTCCTGTCAGCGTGATCGGCGTTTTTGAGACCGCTCTTGTGCGCCTGCGCATTGGTCATACTCGCTTCATGCATGGCCATCTTATGACGGGAATCTTGCCCCCTTCTGCCCATGCAGCATTTCTCTTCGTTTCACATTTAGTTTGTCTTGCCTTTGCCGTTGCTCGCTCTCAGTTCCTCCCTTTTTGCCCTTCAGGCTCCACTCTTTCTCTTTTGTTGGGGACTCCACGCCTGTACCGAAGGACACGCTTTTCTCCTTTCTCTGTCAGACTGGCCCTCCTACTCTCTGTTAGCGTGATTCAGATATAATTTCTTCCTCCCTTTGCTGTTCCTAGTACAGTACATTTTTTCTGCTTTCTCACGTTTTCTTTAGCTGCTGCTCCTCCAGTGTCCCTTTCTCACCATCTCCTTGTGTTTCTCTACTTAGTTCCAGCGCAGTATGACCTCGGCAGCCGAAGCGCCAGTGAAGCACTGCCATTCATTCATTCATTCTGGAAAAGCTGTAGAGTTGAGTTTTGCTGAGTACCTTGGGTTGTTTACTAATTTTGATATAAATGCCTTTGTATCAAAACGAAGAGTGCATAACTAAGGCTTCATTAGTTGGTTTTAATTCATCGTTCCTTTCAATATTTCAAACTGAACAGAGTCACCAAGTGGCACAAATGTTTACCTCAGCAACCAGCCTCCCGGATCTTACTACCATAGTTCGAGCCAGGCGGACATGGCTCTTCCAGCCAGTACCCAACCACTTCCCAGGCGGCCGTCGTTGCTCCGTATCTCACAACCCCCGCCGGACCACCTCCTTTACCCAATCCTCAGGCCCCGCAGGTACCCCCATCCCAAACCTCGAGGGAAGACAAGCATTTGCAGTCCATCTATTTGCCAGGTGGAAGAGGTAAGAATGATCCAGATTGTCCTCTCTGAGTTGAAGTAAAATGTTATCCAGCATCAAATTGAAAGTTTGTGAAATAGTTGAAAATGGTTTGTGTGTTGACTGAGTCAGAATCACAGATAAGTAAAACGCTTAACACTAAACTATTTAATAGACGTGTGCTTATGCTCAGAAATTAGGGTGAAATTTTTTTTTATTGTCATAACTACTGTCAGAAAGACTAGAAAGCCCCATTACAAATTCAAAGTGTTTTCTTTAATAACTATGACAATAATATAGTAAAAGAACACTCCTCAATTGTTCTATCGTACCAAATAATCTGTGAAATAATTAATTAGTGTATTTCAGTGTGCAAATATTTTAGATTGAAATTTCTTTTAAGACATTTGAATGCTAAACCTTTGAAGGTTATGCAAGGTTCCGAAGGATTTATCTGGCATATACAGGGTGTTTATGAAGTCCCTATCTATTTCGGTGAAAACGTAGCAAAAAAGGTAAAATTCAATAACAATAAAGAAGGCATACATTTAATGACTACTTAAGCACATGATTCTACATGAACACCATCAGTATCTGCAGAGTTCGAATCTGTCAGCAGCATTGCGGAACATTTTGGAGCATGACAGGGTTATTTTTGTAACTGCTGTTACGATACGAGCACATAAATGTCCCAGCTTCATTCAGATGGCATTTTAAACACCGTCGTCTTTCAACAAGATGGGGGCACCTTATCATTACGCAAACATTGCTCGGGAGTACCTAAATGAACGATTTCCAAATCGGTGGATCGGACGTGGAGGCAACAGGCCCTGGGTGGCTCAATCTCCTGACCTAACGCCCTTGGATTTCTTTGCATGGGGCTTTATCATATTAAACGTCTATTAAACGAGGGTTACAGATCTGCAAGATATACGTGCTCGTATCGTAACATCAGTTACAAAAATAACCCCTGTCATGCTCCAAAATGTGTTCCGCAATGCTGCTGACAGATTCGAACTCTGTAGAGATACTGATGGTGCTCGTGTAGTCATATGCTTAAGTATTCATTAAATGTATGCCTTCTATTATATTGTTTTGAATTTTACCCTTTCTGCTACGTTTTCACTGGAACAGATAGGGACTTTATAAACACCCAGGAACCACTTTTTTCGGTCGAGGAAGTTGAGGGTCATATATTTCGAAGTAGTCATTTAATCGAGTTATTTTGGGTTAGGTTACGTTACGTTAGGTTAAATTAGTATCGATAAAATGTCCTATTGACCAAATGAGTATGAGTCTATTTATTTATCGCCTATTTATTCTTTATTTGTGTGAAATGTCAATTTTAGTTCCTACGAGTCATGTTTCTGCGTTGCACCCTCCTCTCGACCATAAAGGGAAACCTACCCTTGGGGCTGGGGGAAGCAGTGGGGGACCTTTTCCCCATTCCGCAGAAGGCCAAGAGAAGTTCTATGTAAGACCCCACTTGGTTGTTCATGCAGGCGTTCTACCCGTTCAACAGCCACCGCCAGGGGTGAGTGACGAAGTTAAGGTTTTCGCGGGACTTACGCTGCATTGTGCACCTACAGAGTGGCCCGAAAAAATGTACCCATTCTTTTAATCATTTGCATTTAATAGTAGTTGCATTTTCGGAAGACTGCATTCTTCTTTAAATAAGTGGTCGTGAATTTGAATGTGCAGTGGAAAACGCGCAATAGTCCCTTTTTGTAGGATGGGATTGGAAAACGAACTTATAAAAAATAGTAAAATTGACTGCCTCTTGGTTGTCGCTGGTGCCGTGTGTTATTATCGACGCCAACCCGAAAACGCCGGAGATAGGGTATGCTGTGCAATTTGTGTGTATATATATATATATATATGTATATATATATATATAGGGTGTCCCAAAAAAATGTATACACACTTTAACAGCTGATAGCTCAATTGATGTTTCTTTCTTTCCAAGTTAAACCCATTAGAATTAATAATGGCAGTCAGACTAAGCTTTGAACAAAGGAAATTCATTCTAAAATGCTACTGGAAGTGTGAAAACGCAGTTGAAGTGCAAAGACAGTTTAGGAGGGAGTTTCAAACAGATCCACCAACGCGACTTACCATCACTCGAATTAGAGATAAGTTTGAAGCCGATGGAACTGTTCAGAATGTCCACAAGAAGCGTTCGGAAGACCACGGACATCGACAAGCCCCACAAAGCAAGAAAGAGTACTGGAAACGTATCACCAAAGTCCAAGAAAATCTGTGCGGCAAGCGAGTCGTGAGGTAGGAATTTCAGAATCGTCTGTCCAACGCATTTTGAAGCGCTGTCAATGGAAAAGTTACATTCCAAGATTAGTCCATGCTATTAATGAAGATGATCCGGACCGAAGAGTGGAGTATTGCGAGTGGTACTTGGCACGATGTGGATGTGGATTGGACGAAGGGGTTTCGTAGAATACCCTCCGCGTTCACCAGACCTCACACCACTAGACTTTTTTTTATGGGGATACTTAAAAGACAAGGTCTACGCTATAAAACCTGCAACAGTCGCTGAATTGAGAGCAGCCATTGAACGAGAATGCACACAAATACCAAACGAAATGTTTCGTGATGTTTGCGATTCCATTGCTTCGCGTTTCAGCAGTGCCTGGACCAGAACGGACGTCAGTTTGAAAACAGGCGTTGACAAAACAATTAAATAATGTCTGTAGATTCTATTACATTTTGAAAATGAAATGTATTTTAATAAACACTGCCTTTATAATTATTTAAAGTGTGTATACATTTTTTTGGGACGCCCTGTATATATATATATATATATATATATATATATATATATATATATATATATATATATATATATATATACAAACACAGACCGTGCATGGAACAAGGAACTCTTCTTGGAAAATTAAATCCACTATAGTCCGAATAAGTAATGGTGAAATGACAAATACCATAGTTTTTTTTTTCATGATGCTAGCCAACGTGGGCAACGGGTCTTTCGCAAAGAGGTCCCATAAATATAGCTTCCCTCACCAGCTAACTGCAAAGCAGACAGGATCCAGCTTTGGGACATGGATCTAGGGTTTAAAGCAAGCCTCGTCCCACTACACTCAGAACCTCTCAGGGGACCATTCTGAGTTTGTGTATATTAAACGGACGTGTTACGTGCCTTGAAAAGTGGACGCTCAATGTCCCGGTTGAGGTTTAAGTTTTGTTTTTTTGGCTAAAAATACAATAGTTACCCCTTTTACTTTGATTTATTCAATCCGACGTGAATGCACGAGTCTTTTACTTATATAGAGGTTCTGAGTGTAGTGGGACTAGGCTTGCTTTAAACCCTAGATCCATGTCCCAAAGCTGGATCCTGTCTGCTTTGCAGATAGCTGGTGAGGGAAGCTATATTTATGGGACCTCTTTGCGAGAGACCCGTTGCCCACGTCTGGCTAGCATCATGAAAAAGAAAAACTATGGTATTTGTCATTTACCATTACTTATTCGGACTATAGTGGATTTAATTTTCCCAGAAGAGTTCCTTGTTCCATGCACGGTCTGTGTTTAACATATAAGTTTCTCAGGGGCCATTCTGAGTTTGTGTATATATATATATATATATATATATATATATATATATATATATATATATATATATATACAGGGTGTACATAAAGTCAGGATCTATTTTTGTGAAGCACTTGGAAATTATATGGAATTCAATCATAAAATGATAAAGTGGTACATTTATTAAATAATTAAGAGTAGAATTCGACGTGACGCCCATCATTATCCCTGCACAGCTCAAATCGTTCCGCAGCATTTCTAAACACATTCTGGAGCATTTGCGGGGTTATGTTATCTGCAGCAGTTCGTATACGTGTACGTAAGTTTTCAAGACTCGTAATCTTCGTCTGATAGACGTGCGATTTGATAAAGCCCCATGCAAAGAAATCTAAAGGGGTTAAATCTGGTGATCTCGCTGGCCAAGGTCTGTTGCTTCCGCGTCCGATCCAGCGATTTGGAAAACGTCCATTTAGATAATCCTGAACAATTTTGGCATAGTGACGAGGAGCACCATCATGTTGATAGACGACGAACTAACAATCCTATCCCCGTCGTCTATCAACATGATGGTGCTCCTTGTCACTATGCCAAAATTGTTCAGGATTATCTAAATGGACGTTTTCCAAATCGCTGGATCGGACGCGGAAGCAACAGACCTTGGCCAGTGAGATCACCAGATTTAACCCCTTTAGATTTCTTTGCATGGGGCTTTATCAAATCGCACGTCTATCAGACGAAGATTACGAGTCTTGAAAACTTACGTACACGTATACGAACTGCTGCAGATAACATAACCCCGCAAATGCTCCAGAATGTGTTTAGAATGCTGCGGAACGATTTGAGCTGTGCAGGGATACTGATGGGCGTCACGTCGAATCCTACTCTTAATTATTTAATAAATGTTACCACTTTATCATTTTATGATTGAATTCCATATAATTTCGAAGTGCTTCACAAAAATAGATCCTGACTTTATGTACACCCTGTATATATATATATATATATATATATATATATATATATATATGGGCTACGTCGTAGCCAATGTCGTAACACCGCTTCCCGTTGATCAGCAAAGTTAAGCGACATTGGGTCGGATAATAGTTGGATGGGAGACCGTCCGCTGCGTCCAGACTATGTAGCGACCCGTAGTTCGGATTCCATGTAAAGCTGTAGGTCCCCTCCGTCATATGACCTTAGATGTTGCGAAGGAGGTTAAACAAAACCAATAATTATTAATTATTATTTTATATTATATATATATATATATATATATAATATAAATATATATATATATATAATATATATAATAAATAAATATAAATTTGAGGGGTCGCACGTCTTAAGGTACCTAAGCGCCAAAATTAAAATTCGTCAGAAATCGCCTCCAAAGTTCAGCAATATTCTGGCAATAGTATCTCTGTTATTAATTAAGCTAGAACGTTCATTTTTGACTAAATTAGAGTTCTAAGTATGCTAATGAAGATGTTGATGAGTTTTTGGAATAGATTTTCATATTTTATAAATATATTTTTAATTTTTTTTATTTTCTTATTATGCCGAACTTTGGGTGAACTTTTTGGCTGGCGAAAGAGGTGAAAAAAGTAGTTCGCTTCATAAAGTTTTCATCCATACTTCTAGTGTCGTAAGGTCATTATAACCCAAACCACGCGATAGAGGAAGGGTGAAAATAGTGATATCCATCAAAACCACGTTTTCGCCTGTGGTGGCGCTTAGGTACTTTAAGACGCGACCCCTCATTTATATATATATATATATATATATATATATATATATATATATATATATATATATATATATATATATATGATACACACAGACCGTGCATGGAACAAGGAACTCTTCTGGGGATAATTAAATCCACTTTAGTCCAAATAAGTAATGGTAAATGGCAAATACCATAGTTTTTCTTTTTCATGATGCTAGCCCGACGTGGGCAACGGGTCACTCGCAAAGAGGTCCCATAAATATAGCTTCCCTCACCAGCTATATGCAAAGCAGACAGGATCCAGCTTTGGGACATGGATCTAGGGTTTAAAGCAGCCTAGGCTAGGCCCACGTCGGGCTAGCATCATGAAAAAGAAAAACTATGGTATTTGCCATTTACCATTACCATTTCCTTGTGGACAGACGTGTTTTATCGAGTGTCCAGTGTTACCAAGTGAATAAGTGGTTTTCGTTCAAGTGTCTTTAAAAAAAAAAAAAAAGTGTTTGGTGCATTCTTAACTAAATTGCTTCGTGTTACTAATCATTCATTAACGAGTATATTTCATTTATTGAATTTATTCATTACTATATATTACTTGACTAAACCAAGGCTATTGCCTTGTTTGTTCCCGAATCTATTACTACACGAGGTTTCATAAGGTTGAAATTCCCTTGGTTTGCCTTTGTTGTTTTTCAAATCTATCAGAAACGTGGTTTCTTAAGGTTCATTTTTCCTTCACACACTACCTGACCTCCAAAAGGGTCACCTACCGTGGGAAAAAAGGGATTAAGTCGGTAAACAGCGGACAGGTAAGTTTCATTTAATACTCTTTCTTTAACATTTCTTTCGTCGGTAGCTTAATAATATATTCATTTAGCATAAAATTGTGTTACAAGAACCTGTTTCTGCGTTTCAAGAACAATTTTGCCGGTTTTCGCAGGTGACGGCACAATAAGCACGCGGTAGACTTACGTTGTAATTTATTAATTTCCAAACGCTCGTTTTTTTTTTTTTGTTTTTAACTAATTAAAAGCATGGCACCCCCGTCAAGTACACTGCAGTCGCTGTGAAGGGAAATTTGCCGCTTACGCGTTTATAATGGCTAATAATAATGAACAGTTAGTTTGCAGGTGGTGCTCAAGCATGGAAGTCCTGAGGAACGAATTAGACCGTGAGAGGGAGGTCAGGGTGAGGCTTCAAGAAAGTGTGATGCTTCTGACGGCAAAATTGGATTCCCTTGAGACTCCAGTTACGACCCCTCCTGCCTCAGTTTCTAGTAATAATATAAATAGTATTAATAGCCCTCTCTCTTCCCCTAGTTCCCAACCCTTCGTTCGAGTGCGAAATGGAGCCCCATTGCGAAAAGCAAAGACTTGTCTACCAGTAATAACAAGCAATAAGTTTTCTGTTTTAGGTTTCGAAGATGCTGATGAACTGGAAATACGACTCGTTGGCGATTCCATTGTTCGAGGGCAGCTCGAGGAATTCTGTGGGAGAAACCCTCGTCGTAGGCGCCGTTACTGCTACCCTGGTGCAAGGGTGGAGGATATAACTAATAGTGTTGACCATTTTACAGACGGTACCGCTGAGGACACAACGTATGTTATTCATGTCGGTACTAATAACGTTTTAAATTCTAGATCGGAAGAACTGCTGGCTAGGTACAGGGACTTAATAGAGCGACTAAAGGAGAAAACTAATAAGATTGTCTTAACAGGTATACTTCCTCGAATTATCCAACGTAACGATTTCTACAGCAAGGCGACCTATATTATTGCGAAAAAATGCTCTGTATGAATTGGTCCACAATTAACCCACCCCTTATATCTCCAGTCTAACTATAGAGTAGATCAAGTCTAGCCTAGAGGGGTCAGCCTAGAGATTCCGGAAATGGTCCAGAGCGGGCAGATAAATTGAGGTCCACAGTAGGATTCCTCACCAAGTTAGGTTAGGGCAATCTACCTTCACCTTTGTTAAGCTATGAGTTGATGCTGGGTCTTAGGATATTAACAATAACCTAAAGTCTCTCTGCCAACAGGAAGGAGTGCATTATGCGAATTTTTGGAACAGTTTCTACGGCAGGAGGGACTTGTTCCTCGAAGATGGACTTCATCTTAATGACGTAGGAGCTGCGCGTTTAGGAAGACTTTCATAATACTGTCTCTTCTTTTCAGGCTGCCGTAACTCGAACGGTCCCAGCGTAAATTCTACAAATTTCCCTTGCGCTCGCGAAGGTGTCGTAATTACAAACAATTTGAAGGTTCTATCCTTAAATGCTCGTAGCCTACGAAATAAATAAATGAATTTTTTTCTTTAATTGCTTGTAAAGACTATGATTTAATTGCGATAAACGAATCGTGGCTTAGCACTGAAACACGTGACTTTGTAGGGGAGTATCAAATTAAAGGTTATAGACTTTTTTTAAAAACAGAATAGGTAGGCGAGGAGGCGGTGTTATGTTGTATATCAAAGATAATATTGCGAACGTTATAGAAGTAAAGCACTCAATTCCAGAACCGATAGATGCGACTATAGCAGAACTTAAATTAAACGACTTCAAACTTCTTGTTGCGGTTATATATAGGCCCCTAATCAAACAGCTGATACGGACGAAGCGTTATATCGTGAACTAAAGAGAATAATCGGTAGTGAGCAGGCTTTAGTTATGGGTGACTTTAATTGCGCCAACGTGAATTACGATACAATGCAGGGAGACGCGGAAGGTAATCGTTTAGTTAATTTTCTCGAGGATAGCTTTCTTAGTCAAAAGGTTGGGGAACCTACGAGGTTGGACAGTATTTTAGATTTAGTAATAACTACGGATGATAGGCTAATTACTGATCTTCAAGTAATAGAACCGTTAAGCAATAGCGATCACAATATGGTAGAGTTTGTCCTCTCAGTAAGTCACTCGAAACCAACTAACTCGACTAAAATTCCTAACTTCCAGCACGCAGACTTTTGTAAATTTCGAGATAAATTGTCACACGTCAATTGGGAAAACGTGATGGGAACTCCAACGCAAAACTAATGTGGGAATCGTTCGAAACAGTATTTAGGACTATAAATGAGGAATGTGTACCGTACAAAATTAAGCGTGCGAAAGTAAACAACAAGCCCTTGTGGTTTACTTCTAGAGTAGGAGACATTATAAAGAGTAGAGATAGGGCTTATAGGCGACATAAGTGCGATAAAGACAATTTGTTGTTACGAAACAACTACACATATCTCTGAGGCGTGAAGCGAAAAGTGTAATAAAAAAGTCCAAGCGCGAATTTGAAATCTCCATAGCTCGTGACGGTAAAGAAAACCCCAAGCAATTCTTTTAATACGTCAATAATAGAAATCCAGTAAAAAGTGTCTTGGGTCCATTGAAAAATGTAAACAGGAGATCTAGTTTCTGAAAACAAGGAAATGGCTACCTTGCTAAACGAATTTTTTACGTCAGTTTTTACTATAGAAGATGTAACGAATATCCCTACGGTCATAGACATAATACCTTTTGATAATGGTAATATTTTGGATAATATTGTCGTTAGTGAAGGGGAGGTAATGCGCTATATTGATAAAATGAAAACGCGTAAATCACCGGGTCCGGATTCCATATATCCCATACAACTAAAAGAATTAAAAGATAGCATTGTTGTGCCGCTAACAAAGATTTTTAATGCGTCTATTTCTGAGGGGTGCGTACCAGATAATTTCAAGTTAGCAAACGTAACACCTATCTTTAAGAAAGGCGATAAAGGTGCGGCGGGAAATTATAGGCCAATCAGTTTAACGTCTGTTGTAGGTAAGCTACTGGAATCAATAATTAGGGATCGTATAGTCGAACACTTAGAATTCCATAAGCTAGTTAGAAATACGCAGCACGGATTTAGGCGAAACAAATCTTGCTTAACTAATCTTTTAGAATTTTTCAAAGCGTGGTTGACGTTTACGATAGACATCGGGCGGTTGATGTAGTGTAGTTAGATTTTCAAAAAACGTTTGACACCGTGCCGCACAAAACTCATTGAAAAAACTAAGGCTCATGGAATCGGGGGTGTAGTAATAAATTGGCTAGAAGAGTGGTTGCGAGGTAGAAAACAGAGGGTGGTCGTTGATGGAGCGGAGTCGTGTTGGGCTAATGTGCGTTCCTCAGGGTTCTGTATTGGGCCCCTTGCTTTTTCTTATATATATTAACGATTTAGATGTCGGCCTAGTCAGTACAGTTTCAAAGTTTGCGGATGACACGAAGCTGGGTGATAGGGCGATTAATGACGAAGATAGAGGTAAAATTCAGGAAGATCTGAATAAAATCGTTGATTGGTCAGTCACATGGCAAATGAGATTTAACGTGGATAAGTGCAAAATTTTGCATATAGGTTCGCGTAACGGTAATTTTGCGTATAGTATGTCAGGGAAAGATCTAACAAGCGTAGAGCGGGAAAAAGATTTAGGAGTTATAGTCACTAGTGATTTAAAAGTAGCGAAACAAAGTACAGCAGCGGTCAATAAGGCGAACAAAGTGTTAGGTTTTATAGCTCGAAATTTTGAGTACAAATCGCGCGATATTATAGTTCCTCTTTATAAATCATTAGTTAGACCCCATTTGGAGTACGCGGTCCAATTTTGGAATCCGCATATGCGCAAAGATATAGACAAAATCGAAAGAGTTCAAAGACGAGCAACTAAGATGATTCTGTCGCTTAGGTCAAAGTCGTACGAGGATAGGCTTAAGGAGTTAAAATTGACAACACTCGAGACTAGGAGGTTAAGGGGTGATCTAATCCAGGTTTTCAAAATTATGAATGGGTTCGATAACGTAGATAGAGATAGCTTTTCGAAATTTCAATATAATAGGACTAGAAATAACGGGTGTAAGTTGGCAAGTAGAAGGTTCGAGACAGCAGTTGCCAAAAACTTTTTTGCGCATAGAATAATAAATAGCTGGAATAGTTTGCCGGTAGAAGTAATTAGTAGCACGTCTATAAACATGTTTAAAAATCGATTAGACGCATATGTTGATAGATTGGGTATAGTTTAAGGTAGTAAAATTAAGGCTTTGTGGGGATAGATCTCCAGCTCAACACAAGTGTTGTGGGATATAGGGAGGCAGCGTCTTGGGTTAGGGGAGACTCTTTGTCCTTACACACCCATTTAAAGAGATCCTCTGCTGAGCGGTGCCCCCATAGTACTGTGAGGTATTGAAAAACTCATGATCTTCACTTGCCCCACAAACACCTTTAAATGGGAGACCCAAGATGGGTGCACACACATTTCTACATTACTACAGTCTTTACAGCCACACCTACATTTTCCTCCTAAGTGTATACAGGGTGGGCGGAAAGTAGCTCCCTATTTTGGATTGGTAAAAAAACGTATATTATCCATTTATTTCAGAAGAAATAATATGAAAAGGTAGGCATACATGGTAGGTTTTCTCTAAAATTCAATGTGGGCTCCAACTCTTTCCACCAGCTTCTGGAGCCGCCCAGGAATGGCGTCCACTGACTTTAGCAGGAACTCCGGCGGGATGGAGGACATGACTTCCCGAATTCGGTCCTCCAGTTCTTCCAATGTCCTCGGTTTGGTGCGGTAGACTTCTTCCTTTACCCACCCCCAAAGAAAGAAGTCGCACGGCGTCAAGTCGGGGCTCCTGGCTGGCCATTGATGTGGACCACGACGACCCATCCAACGCCCAGGGAAGTGGGCATCCAGCCACTCACGGAAACAAGAGCAGAAGCGCTTGGAGGGGCGATCTTGCATAAATATCTTTGGGGGTGGGTAAAGGAAGAAGTCTACCGCACTAAACCGAGGACATTGGAAGAACTGGAGGACCGAATTCGGGAAGTCATGTCCTCCATCCCGCCGGAGTTCCTGCTAAAGTCAGTGGACGCCATTCCTGGGCGGCTCCAGAAGCTGGTGGAAAGAGTTGGAGCCCACATTGAATTTTAGAGAAAACCACCATGTATGCCTACCTTTTCATATTATTTCTTCTGAAATAAATGGATAATATACGTATTTTTTTACCAATCCAAAATAGGGAGCTACTTTCCGCCCACCCTGTATATGTATGTATATGGTTGTAAATTTTGACTTGGTCCACAATCGATATGGACCGTGACTTATTTTTCGTGACAAGGTACTAGTATTGATGGATACCGTAATGAAATTGACTGGATTCTCTGGATCTGATATATTTGCATGTCGGTTATAAATAGATATAGAGTGTAACATATGTGTGGATAGTAGTCTATTATGACGTGATCCTCTGGATCCAGAGATTCTATCTTTAGTTTTAAATCGATAATTAATTAGTTTTGCTAAATTGGTCGTTGCCAATGTACAGGAAGTTGTTACATAAATTTCTTATGTTCTTGTGGTTCGGAACCCACGTAAAATTGTAGGTCCCCCTCCGCCACCACGGAGGACATACACAATTACGAACACAGTTAGGTAGACCAGCCATGAGTGGATCCTAGGGTCTTTGTTGGTCTGAAACATTATAACATTATTCGGACTATAGTGGATTTAATTATCCCAGAAGAGTTCCTTGTTCCATGCACGGTCTGTGTGTATCATAAAAACCTCAGGGGACCATTCTGAGTTTTATATATATATATATATATAATATATATATATAAATATATATATATATATAATTTTTTTTTTTTTTTTTTTTTTTTGTCAAAGTGAACAGTGGTTAAGCCTCGGATCGCCAAAACTTTGTGCAGGGGTTTGCTAGATCAGAATCTGAGACCAATGTAAAGGCTTGTAAAATGTCAAAGTTAGTAAACGTATTACCCTCAAAATTTGCCATATTAAAGGAAACATGTCGAGGGTTTCTTTCTGGCTGGATTACCGATCAACATATCGACGTACCCCCTTTGCAAGTGGCAGACTTTTAGGATTTCCATAGGAAAGTGAACTAACATGAAACTGGTTTATACTGTAGTTAAAGATATTTGGATGATAGAATCGTATAAGTAATGAGGGTATTTGGAGGTTAGAGCTCAATCAGTCTCTCTCCGTTATTGTAGAGCACAAAAGGAAGTATCTCATCTGGGTTCCCAGTGCGAGGACCTCCACCTCCAACCTCACAGAATCAGAGCTCTGCGCCTCATGTAAGTTTGAATATATCTTTGTATAAAGAGTTCTCAGAATCATGTTTGTAACAGATCTTGGATGCCTGCCATGTTGATGAGCATTCAAGGTGCCTCTGTTTTAGCAAAATAAAATTGGTTCTGGTTTAAATTATTTAATCGCTTTGAAAATTTAAGTTCATTAATTTCTTATCGATTTTTCAGTCGTACAGCGGACATTCGATCAGCCTATCTCGCAACTATTTTTGAGTGACTGAAACCACTGAAACGCTTTGTGATGAAAATTTTTTCCGTGAGGACAGATTAAGATCATTAGTATTTCTTGCAGTTTTGGCTTTTAAAGGTGTACACGTTGGTTAAATAAAAAGGACTTTTTTATCTTTTGGAATCACGTTTTCTCGGTTGCATCCTTAATTAATCTTTTAGTTCTGGATAAGAGAAAAGTATCTTCAAAGTTCTGTGTTTAGCAATTTTTGAGTTTTATAGTCTTCTTACACTTCATTGGTGCTCTCTGCGCTCTTATTTGAATTGCAGATGACGATGGGACCGGTGACAGCTGGAAGGGAAATTCATAGTTATTTGTATATGATACTAACCCTAGAATTGAAATAATAAAGAAAATTAAGATGCAGGAATTGTAATGCTTTTGAAAATAATGAAGCATTTGATACTTTTTAACCAAAAAATAGTTAGAAATTATAATGTACATTTAATAACTTTGATATGAAAATGGATTTTGCATTAAATGATAATTTCTCATTTAATTGTTTACCCCAAATTTAACATACTAATGTGGGCGATATTCTGATTAGATTCCCTCGGGTAAGGTGTGTTCAGTGCTATTGAACCAGAGTTTCTTTTCTTAGGCGTTACCTACCACGTTAATTTATAGTCTCTTCGGTGTTTGTAATGGACTGAGTAACAACTCGCTCGAAACTTCTCAAAATTTTCTTCAAGAACTACTTCCCAAATTTCACTTCCCGGTATGCAGTAATTAATTTAGGGGGGTCGAAACATATAAAAAATCGAGTTTCTCCAATTCCACAGCATGCACGTAGTTGGAAATGATCACCTCAACATCTTGTAAAAAAAAATTAGTTTATGCGACCCCCCTTACCCCTTGCATAGCATCCCCCCCATTTTACTCTCTCCACAGATATAAACCCCAAATGTGACAATCATGCATTATATTAAGTCTTATTAAGTAGATTAGATTAATTTGGATAGATTATTTAGATAGAGTTTTAGACAGATTGAATAAATTACATAGATTAATTTAGATAGATTAGATGAATTATATAAATTATTGTCACATTTTTTGTTTAGTTTCAGATTGTTTATGATTGAATGAGTTATGATTTAATTCCGAATGAGTTATGATTTAATTCCGAATGAGTTATGATTTAATTCCGAATGAGTTATGATTTAATTCCGAATGAGTTATGATTTAATTCCGAATGAGTTATGATTTAATTCCGATTGAATGATTCATTTGCTGGAATTTAACAATTAGTTTCTCGTTATTAATGCTATTAGGCCTAAATAAGTGAAATCATGGCGACAAGAAGCAAAACGCATAATTCAACATTTGGTCACCCTGCAGAATTTCCACCTTCAATGACTCCTTCAAAGGCTGACGTATTTAGGCATTATTTATTGGTAAGAAAACGAGAAGAATTGATTTCGAAAGGTTCTAGAACAGCAAAAGAATGTTACAGAATTGTCACTAAAGATGTGGAAGCCATTTGGGAGAAATTTTCCTTTCCACATATAGGATTTGAAGGAATAGCTATAAAAGTTGAACGATTGATAGAATCTGCAGCAAAGCTAAATAAAGTACCATTAAAACAAAGAAACAACAGTTTCAGCAGAAGGTGGAGACATTCGATGAAATGTTTATATTTGCGCTTGACCTTGTTACGATAAAAAAATCAGTCGAACGGATTGCAGATGTGATATTAGAGTTCCAATGATTGAGTGGGAGTCTTTTGTGGGGCAGAAACAAAGAAAAAACCAACTAGGACCAATCGACAGAGTAACGACTTCCGCAAGAAAAAGGACTCACGATAGAGTTAAAGGATTAGAAAGAAGAGCCAGATAAGCCTAGATATGAATGTCGCCTCGACCAGCAAACTGGACCCTTACTACTTATTATGGAAGATGAGAGCATGGAAATTGATGATGACAGCGACGATATTGACTTTGTTCCGGATTTTGAGCTGAGAGAAAACCATCAGAACAGAATTATTTATGATAACTTAACAATAACAGCAGATAGATACCGTGTAAGTTACAGAGCTACTGCAGCTATAGTAATGCAGTTTTGAAGGATATGGGAATATTAGACGAAACCAATATGTTGGATAGGAAAAAAGTGGAAAGAGAAAGAATGCGTGTGGGTAAAAAGAACATAATCAAAGTGAAATCAGAGAACACACAGATTGAAGGCATCGGATTTGATGGTAGAAAAGATCAAACTAAGACAAAGAAGGGAATGGAGTATGAAGAACATTATGTCATAGTCAAAGAACCTGGTGATGTTTACATGGATCATATAGCTCCAGAAAACAAAACTGCTTGTTGTATTGCAGATGAAATAATAACTTTTATAGTTGATTCTAATAGCAAAGAATCCCTCAAAGCTTTGCTATGCGATGGCACCCCATTGAACACTGGCAGGATTGGCGGAGTGCTAAAATTGATTGAATTATATCTGGACAGGCCGGTACAATGGCTGATTTGCCTTTTGCATGCAAACGAACTGCCCTTCAGGCACGTATTTGAAGCAATTGATGGAAAACTTCGGGACCAAACACCTTCAAAGGTTCTCTTGGAAATAACTCCGAGAGGGTTTGACCAAACTGGATATAGTTGATTATGCCCCTGTAGAGGGCACATTAAAGAAGTTTCGGCCGATATTGTTAAAAGTTTCAGCAGTGACCCAAAAATATATGTATGAAATGTGCATTAGCATACAATCTGGACGCATCTCACAAGCGTTAGCCACCAGATCCCCAGGTGCCCTCCATCATGCAAGATGGCTAACACGAGCAAACAGGATCCTGCGCTTGTGTGTCTCTACACGGAGTCCAGACAAAAACATCCAAGACCTAGTAAAAATTATAATGCTGGTTTACGCTCCAGGCTAGTTTGGATAAAGTCTCATCCAAAGGCAAATGAGGAGCATCTAATTTTGGTATATCATGCACTTGCTTAAAGGCTTGGATAAAAAGCATCGGATGATTATGGAGCGTGTCCTCAGAAATAACGCCTATTTTGCCACCAGAGAATATCTTACTCTCAATGATAACAGACACAAGAAGAGAGGTCAGAAAGCTGGCTCTTCAGCACATTATTCGAGCAAGAACTAGGGGCACCAATGCGAGAAATTTTGAGATGCCAAAAACACTGAACTTAAAGCAGACGATTATCGTAACATGATCGACTGGGACAACGAAACCATCACCCTCTACCTATTTTATAGAATTTGACAAATGATGATGATCTAAAGTTCGAAATGAACTAGTTACGAAAACAGACACAAATTCATTTGAATGTACTGGAGCCAAGAAAAAAGCTACCTGTGTTCCAATGGAAAGGCCAGTGGTGTCAGTAATTTACGATTTTAAATTTCTAAGGTGAATATTTTGGTTTTAATATGCTTCAATTGATTCTTTAAGTAATATACGGAGAAAGATTTCTTGTTATACAGGGTGTTTGAAAACTTTCTGTACAAATTGTAATGGGGGATAGGCAACACCAAGACAAACCCTTTTCGTCTATAAGTATATGTCGCTGACGTCACCATTCGGCGCGAGAGGGCGCCGCTGCAATTGGCTAAAGGTGAAGTGGGCTAGACTCGCGCTTGCCGCGGGCATTCTTAAATCGGACGTAGTACGCGTAACATGGAGCGCTTCACGACTGCTGAGATGGCTGACATGCATATGGTGTATGGGGCTGCCAATGGAAACGGAAGAGCTGCTGTGAGGTTGTACCGACAGCGCTTCCCAAACAGACGTGTGCCAAACCACCAAACGTTGCGCATTTGCATCGGCGACTGCGAGAAACTGGAACATTCCATGCAAACATGCATGACACTGGTCGGGAGAGAAACGTGCGCACTCCTGACATGGAAGAAGAAATCCTACGGCGATTTGAGGACAATCCAAGCGCAAGCACGCGAGGTGTTACACGTATCCTCGGTGTGAACCACGACCTGGTCTGGAGAGTGTTGCACGAGCAGCAGTTACATCCGTTTCATCGTCAGAGAGTCCAGGCATTACAACCTCGGATTACCCTCTTCGTGTGGAATTCGCACGCTGGTTTCTGCAGCAGACAGCGGTGAGCCTAATTTTCCGGCTTATGTGCTGTTCTCAGATGAGGCCTGTTTCACACGTGAGGGTGTGTTTAACATGCACAATTCTCATGTGGGCGCACGCAAATCCACATGCTACACGGGTGCATGCTCATCAAGAACGGTTCGCCGTCAATGTTTGGGCGGGTATCGTCCATGGCAAGTTGATTGGGCCGTACCTGCTGCCTGCCCGACTCGACGGGCGGGTTTATCGGATATTCTTGAAGAAACGTTGCCAGAACTGCTGGAAGATGTTCCCGTGGCTTCGTAGACGAATGTGGTTTCAACACGACGGGGCCCCAGCACACTCCAGCAACGATGTGCGGGATTTTGGGGACCGATGGATAGGCCGGGTGGGCCCGTAGCCTGGCCACCGAGATCGCCCGATTTAACATGCCTCGATTTCTTCCTGTGGGGACACATGAAGAACCTCGTGTACGAGACTCCCATTTACTCAGAAGAAGACCTCGTAGCAAGAATCGCTGTCGCCGCTGGAACTGTTCCCGAAATGCCGGGAATCTTTCGACGTGTACGTCGGTCAATGCTTCGACGCTGTCGGGCATGCATTGATGCTACCGGTCGCAACTTTCAGCACCTTCTTTAAATAAACATGCCTTCTTTAAATAAACATGTTACGCGTACTACGTCCGATTTAAGAATGCCCGCGGCAAGCGCGAGTCTAGCCCACTTCACCTTTTAGCCAATTGCAGCGGCGCCCTCTCGCGCCGAATGGTGACGTCAGCGGATATACACTTATAGACGAAAAGGGTTTGTCTTGGTGTTGCCTATCCCCCATTACAATTTGTACAGAAAGTTTTCAAACACCCTGTGTATATATATATAATTTACTTTAACTTTACTTATATCATTATTTACTTTAGTCTTTGTCATTTATCAGGTTTTTTATTCAAAGAATTGGTTTCAATTTCATTTCAATTTAAAAAAAAGGGGGGGGGCATATGCAACGGGTAGGCGGGACCCATAGCGGTGTAATTACAGTATGTTGTTTAAGGGCCCAAAGGAAACTCGAGCAGTGTGTAGAATAAGAATACAAAATTTCGACCACCCCTAGTAATTATTGCTGAGCAGTCGTTGGGGCATTGAGATGGACAACACGTATGAGAGGTGCAAAAAACTTTTTTTCTACGTGAAGGTCAAAATATGAAAATAAAAACCCACTCTAATAGACAGAGTTTATTTCCACAACAGTTTCGACGCCCACTGGCATCCTCCTCGGGTGGATACAGAAACACGAATGAACCAAAACAAGAGGGAAAAACAGTCCAGGGACCGACCGTTAAGAAATTCGCACCTAGGTTAGATCCCATTCTCCCGACACCGGAAGGGCATTTTCATTAAGTACATTCGCGCAAATTTAAAACTATCTTCCTGTTCTAAACATAGATATTTTTATTTTTTATTTTTTTTTTTTTCACATTTAATATTGCGTAATTATTTATTACAGAAATTATAAATTTATTATTACATTGGTTATTACATTGTTGTTTATTATACAGAACTTATAAACCGAAAAACGAATGAAAAAATCCGATTAGGAAACAATCCAGAGACCATTGAGAAATTCGCACCTAGGTTAGATACCGTTCTCCCGACGCCGGAAGGGCATTTTATTACAGGGTCCGCTTATAAGTACATTCCCACAAATTAAAACTATCTTCTTGTTCTATACATACAAATTCTAATATTTTGACATAATTACTGCATTTATTATTGCATTTACATTTTTTTTAACATTTATTATTATTACCTTTACCCTAATTATTAAATTTATAATATTACCTTTATTATTACATCTGTTGCATTTATATTTATTTCCACATTTATTACTTCCATTATTACATTTACTAAAAGCGAGTAAGGAAACAATCCAATCCAGAGACCTTTAAGAAATTCACACTTAGGTTCGAACACGTTCCCACGACTCCGTAAGGGATTTTTTGACCAAGAATCTCATTAAAGGGTCTAACTTATAAGTACCTTCGCACAAATTAAAATTATCTACTTTTTCTATACACAGATTCTATTATTTTTCTTTTGACGAAATTATTACATTACGTATGAGAGGGTGGGAGAAGTAGATATGAGGCGTTCCGTACGACAATGACGAGCGCGCCAAATTTAAGTTTCGAGAAAATGCGCGTTAAAGTTTAAATAATATAAATAACCATAAAATCATCAAATATTCGTCGATTATGATGAACTTGGTCTCATTCTGAAAGGATAAGGTGTCCAAAATTGGGACCATGGCGGGCTCGTCACCGTCGCACGGTGAAATTAAGTCTGTTTACATACACTTTATACAAATTATTTAACGAATTCTCTGTTAAAATTAGGTTTGAATCTGAATTACTTGTAAAAACAAAGGTTAATTTCATATACTGTATTGCATTTAGCAAAATAAGTAGAAAAATACCTAATATCACTACCTATCTGCTCATGAAGTAGGAAAAACTAATTTATACACGGCACCTTCAACTTGGTGACCCAAAATGGAAATAGCGAAATAGAAAATCATCTGATTCAATTTAACTCCAGTGCAAAAAGGAAAACATGATGAGATATTAAAATTTGTGAGCATTTACGAGAGATCAAAGAATTTCCGAAAGAATTGCCAAAGGTGGAGATTAATATATAATGTGTACATTACATATATTATCTATAAACCTATTTACCATTCTCCATGGGATGGGCACGAGTCGGGGACAGACAGACAGACAGACAGACAGACAGAGACAGAATCAGGGAAGCTCGGGAATCCAGTGTAGCTCATCATGACAAGGTTAGGAGTGATACGGCGTCAGGTGAGACCACATTCTCCATTTACACACCACACGCAGGTTCCTTTCCTGTTGTGATACACTTGTTTATACATTTACTAATTACTGTACACCAATCTTTACGCCTGCTTCCTCTACTCTTTACACCTACAGTGTACGCTACACGCTCGCAATTATACACCTTTTCACGATTCTTTCATTATCCGTTGTCTTCCTATGTCCATGTTAGAGACCCTCAATCCATACCAAAGTAGCATACTATCCTTTATTTTCATCTCGAGAAATGTTTTCATTCCGTACACTTACTGGTGGTACAGTACTATATGTTCGGTCACACTTAAAAAAAACAATTAAAAACATTGCTGAAATTGATAATATAAATGCGACGTTTGTTAAAATTAAAGATAACTCGCGAAAGAAATTAATTATAGGTTTAGTATTTAGGCCGCCTCCTCAGACTGTCAATATTGGTAATAGACTTGAGGAACTAATTTTTTTATATAAGTAGCGAACATGATGCGATAATTATTATGGGAGATCGTAATTTACTTTGAAAATATTAGGGTTTTGGGAGGGGGGTCATTTATAGTCTAATTCCGGTCGTCAACTACACGAGGGTTTGCTCGAAAGTTCACTTTTTCAAATGATCAAAGAACCCCGTAGAGAATGCAATATTCTAGTACAGACCACGACTTAATTCATAATATTACTGTAAAAGACTACCTCTTCACCAGTGATCAAGGCAAATAACGGTGCTAGGAAAATTCGGTCTCAGAAAATTGAAGTAAATCTATGAGCTCAGATAGCAAAAAATATTTAAATCCCATTTGCCAGCTATAATGAAAACATAAACGAGAATTTGAAAAGATTTATTGAAGGAATTGTTTTGTTGTTTAAAACTTAAAACTAAAAAAGATACCCTAAGGGCCTAAATAATGGGTAAAACATAAAAGAAGATTCGGTCTCAGAAAATTCGGTTTTGGAAGATTCGGTCTTGAGACTCGAAAAGAAAAGTTAAAATGAAATTAAGCTGTGAGCAACAGATTTTAAGAAGGCAATTTTATCACTTTCAAGATACTTTTGCATAAGTATTTCGATGCGCGAGTGAAGTGTTTCATATTTTTTCTTTTTACTTGGCTTGTCTCCTCGTTGCAAATGTGAAATTTTAGTCTGCTTGTAACTGATGATTTCAATGCGGAATGAAATGCTTCAAGGGCATTATTAGTTCGGGGCAGTTTTTTTGACCTAACCTAATCGAAATTTCCAAGACCTGACCTGACCTAACCTAACCTAACCGAAATTTCCAAGACCTAACCTAACCTAACCGAATTTTCAAGACCGAATTTTCAAGACACCGCAAATAACATTTGAACTTAAAGTTAAGTTTCATAATTCGGAGTCTGGAATACGTTTTGAATTTTAAAAACTAAATTTCGTGACATGAAATTGCAACTTTCGACCCATAATTGTATGAGGCTCTATCTCACGATGATGATGATGATGGCAAATGGACTTTTTTTTTTATTTTAAACGTTCAGAATCAAGTTATATCTCATTACATAAAAAGAGACTAGCGAAGTCTGTTAAACCTAAATGGTCGGATGCTGAAATTAAAAGTAGCTTAACGTTAAAACGAACGCGTATTTAAAATTTCAAGAAAAATAATTTGTTTGATGAAAATGCTTGCAAACGGTGCCCGGACATTTCGCTAGTCCGGGCACCAGTAAGTAAAATTAAAAAGGTAATAAAATTTATTAAAAAATTACGAGAATTATTAAATGAATACAAGGATTATTAAATGATTACATGAATTACATAAATTATTACGCATGATTACATGAATTATATAATTATTAAAAGAATTTTATTTTTTAAAAAGAATGAAAGTGCATAAAACATTTGATACAATAAAATATCTAAAAATATTTAAGATTATGCGCAATAGCGCGAAGGAATTCCAGTTTATTTCCAGAATCATATCTTCTCAGTAAATTATGGATCCTCTGCTCACAGTCCCTATACTTTTTCTTCTTCTGAGTTGCGTTTAGGTTAGGTTAGGTTAGTAACCAAAAGGGGAGAGGCAGAGGGATCAATGTTAAATGTCGGTTTTTATAAAAAGAGATTCTAAAATAAGGTAGGTTGATTTTCCGCATTTTTTAGATGTCGACTTTGGACTAGTCGAGATAGTCAGGGCTTAATATGATGATAACTGACAAAAAATTTCAGATCCCTAGCTTTAACCGTTTTTTGATGAAACCGTTTCAAAAATCGTCAAAAAATCGTACCGAAAAATACCACATTTTCACAATTTTCGGCTGAAAAAATCATGGTATTTTCATAAAAAAATCCTGAAAAAAGTTACAATTTTATTGAAAAAAAAGTAAAAAAAAACATGTACAGAGTCAAATAGACACATTTAGATCCCAAGATGATCATAATTTTCACTGTAAGAGCCCTTAGAAGCAAAGGAAGGCCTCATCTGGCGGCTTAGGGCTTTGGTCAGAATGTGTTTGTGCCTTGATTCGAGTCCATAAACAGTATGGGAAGCTTCAGATGACAGCTTCACGGCCCTTTCAACACTGAGAATGTGAAGGCAGATCAGGCAGCTCCAGCTTGGTGCCATTCAACAATGCTTCTCGAAGCTCCTGGTCAGAAAAGTCTTCTGTGAGAGCAGGTTCACAGATGCCACTTTGAGAAAGGTTGATTAGTTCTGACCAGTGGGTAGCTTCAATGTTAATGGCTGTGATCTTCTTCAGCCTCTTCTTGGCTGGCTTCCCACTTCTGAAAGAATAATAATTAATTTATTTTTTATTCCAGTTTAAGATTTAATCTCTATTAGTCTCAGAATTGCTGGAAAAAAAAAAAAAAAAAACAACCCGAGTTCTGTAAATCCCCATAATCGAATTTTTTTTCAGAAAGAAAGTAAGATTATTTCCATTATCAGAGGGGAGGGGGGGAATTGGGATAAGAAAATGTGAAAAAAAATCGATTATGGGGATTTATAGAACTCGGGCCTTTTTTTTTATTAAATAAATCCCCATAATCAAATTTTTTTTTTCACATTTTTTAAAATTAATAAATGCTTACCTGATGGACAGAATTTTCTTGAGAGCAGCTTCTCTCATTTCCAAGTCATCAGACTTCATCATGGAGTACAGCACATTCTCGGGCAGCAAGGCAAAAGCATTGTACTTCAGGTTTTTGAAAGCAACACCCTAGATTTCTTCAGACTGCTGCTTGATCCTCTGGATCATGTTGAAGATGTACAGCTGCTGATTGTGGAACTTGCTGTCCCGTTTGATCTCAAACCAACTGACTGCATACACTTCCACAATGAACTTGATGGCCTGGTAAAGCTTATCCTGTAGTTCTGGAGGGTAAGCACCTCTGGTCCACAGACACATCAATCTAATTGCCAAAGTCAACCATCTTTCATGGTTTAATGGTCCAGTTTTCCAGGCAGCAAATCTTGGGTTGACTTTGCCCCGGAAATTCCAAGCACATACTCCAAAAGAAGCCTCTGGTCGCTACTGAGATCATTCAGTGTCTCCTCAGCAAATTCCATGTCATCCAGGGGGCCACTGAGTTTGGTGAATTCCACTTGTGGCAGATCTTGGTAGTGAATTTAACAGAGTTTTCCCAGCGGACCAGTGAAAGCAGTGGGACTTTTGGTACTGCCATCAAGATGCTTGAAAACAGCTCTGAAAGGAAGCTCATTCTGATGGAGTGAACAGCCAATGGTGTGCAATTTCCGCTCAATTTTATTTTCCAGAGCTGTTACAAGGCCTCCCTCCCAGCCAGTGTTTGTATTTGTGTTGTCAAGGAGGACAGCTTTCAGAGTACACTGTTAAACTCCTCCAAGACACTAGCAACTTCTTCACCAAGAAGAACTCCAGTCGCACCTTTAATTGGGATGACTCTGTGAGTAAGATATGTTCCACTTTCAGTTCCCGGCTCCTTTGTGAAAGTCAAATGGTACTCTTGTCCCTTTCCTTTCTTCAACTTAGTCTCCCCATCTTCATCCTTAACTTCTCTGTACAGCAAAGTGTCCTTGTCAACTTTCCCATCAACCCCAATACAGACTAACTTTTCCAGACCCTCAATGTGCTTTTCATCACTTTTCACTTTCATTCTAGCTTTTTCCCTGTCCATTTTCGATTTATCAACTATTATCTGTTTCACATCAAGGCCAGGCTTAAGCAGGTCCATAGCTTGTAAGTCCAGGAGGAAGGCATTAGCAAGACTTGCCCCAAGATTGGAAGAAACATCACCCCTGATCAGTTCCATGGCATATCTGGGGGTTTTCAAAAAGCTGTAACCTCAACTTGGGTGCCTCCTTGGCTTGAACTCTTCAGCTTCACCACCAGATGGCTGAAATGAAAATAAAAAATAAATTACTAAAGCGAAAATGGGGGAAAAATATGGGTAAAAATCGACGAAAATGGGCGGAAATAAGAATAAATTACTAAAGCGAAAAAGGGGGGAAATAGGGACAAAAAGTAGGGATAAATTTGGGTAAAAATGGGATAAGAAATAATAAAAAAAATATATTACCTCCTGATTCTCCTGAGCTGGATTCAAAAGAAATATCTTGTGAAGGTGTGGAGGCAAAAGTGGCCAAATCCACTTCCTGCTGCTGTTGAATCTGGCTCTGTAATCTTTCTGCTTCAGCTGCAGCCCTCTGGTCTCTCTTCACAGCAGCTTTATCCACAGATCCCAGCTGGAAAGAGCCCTTGGGTCCTATTTTGGCCGTCTGATCTCTCAAGTATTCCCTCTCCTCTACTGGAACCTGAAATATTAAAGTATATCAAATAGCGGATCTAAAATAAGAGAGAAAATCCTGAAAAAAAATTGATTATTAATTTCCATTACCAGGGGGGGGAAAGGAAGATTACAGAAGGAAAATGCGGATATTTTTCAATTACAAGCATTGAATTTCCTTCCATTTAAAAGGCACCTAATCGCACTAAGTTAGGCCAGTTAAAAGTTTAAAAAATAATAGCATTACCTTCTTACTGGGAGGACAAGTGCAGTTTATGTGCTGTGTTTGACAATTTTCTTTCTTGCACTTCACAGCAGTGTCATCACAGGGACGAACAGGTAGCTTACAGGTGCAAGCAGAAATGTCAAAAAGTTTATCCAGCTTTTCCTCCAGATTTTGCTCCTGGACTGTAGAAAGAGATTTCCTGGTTATCTCTCTTGCTTTCTTGAAGCACACTTTATCCACCAATTTCACTACATAATATTCCTCAAACAGGGGCAGCCGCGGTTTCACTGCCTGCCAGATCTCAATCACATCCTTTGCTATCATTTTAGCAATATCATAGTCTTTCAAGTCCGGGTGGCTGTTTTGGAGGAAATAACTGTACTGAATAATGGCGGAGGGTAGGAGGCTCTGTTTTATCCAAAGGGGAAGGCTAGCCACTGAAATTTTTGGTACTATCACTTCGAGTTAACACTGCAGACCCGTTTTTCACCCATTTTTATGAAATATCTGAAAATAAACAATTAAATGAACGCATCATAAAATAACTTAATTTAATACACATTTTATAGGTAAATATCATTAAAAAATACAAAATAATACACTAATAAACATCTATAATGCATTTACAATAAGTTTCAAGCATCGTTTTGTTAAAAAAGCCGAATTTTAATTGATTATTTTGATGAAATAAGGTCCAACATTTTGTTTGTTTACATTGCGCGAATGCCGCGCGCGCGATTTTACGCGTAAAATTCGGCAATTTTACAACTTAAAAATAATTAACGATCCTCAAAAAATACAATCATTTTCACAAATATGAGTTGGTGCAACGTTTTTTATCCATTAATACCTTTCTATCTAGACTAGTCCAAGATCACAGTTCCAAAATCAACCTACCTTATTCTAAAATTCTAAAAATTCTAAGAAAAGTGTCATCAGATGATGAGGCTAAAATTTTAAAATGTTTATCCAAAAGGGCAAGATTGTAGGACTGGGCATGTTCTCTTATAGGAGAAAATTTTTTAACGACAGCGAAGTTAGATGCCGGTAGCGAAATGTCCTAGTAGCGAAACGTCCGGTAGCGAATTGTCCAGTAGTGAACCGTCCAATAGCGAACCGTCCTAGCACCCTTGCAAACTATTGAGAAGGTGAAGCAAAATACTAATTAGAAAAAGGAAGCACAACTGTGAGCTATGTATGAAGAGCTCATTTCCAAAAGGTGCTAAGTCCATTTTTGGTCAGTTCTTTTTTTTTTTTTAATGTAGTAAGGAGGGGGCCAAAGGCAAATGCCCGCAAAAGTGACCCCTCCACAGGAGGAGGAGAGTTTTTGTAATGAGAAATAGAGGGAGAATTGTGTGTTTGAGAGCATGCTGGACTGCTCACAAGGTAGATGAGACGAAAAAAGGTCAGCTAAGGAGGACAGTAACAGGAGAAATGGGAGTTCCAGCAACTCCCTGTCTAACGTTCCCCCTGGAGTACTATCCTGGTCGATTGGTGTCGACAATGTCCTCCTGTAGTTGAATTTGTACCACTAAAAACAGTTCATGCCCATATGCATCAAGGTGTATTATCGATTAGTTTCAAAAGGTATTATATCCCGTTCATAACGGACATAATAATATGGCTTTGTTTCCAAAAAGTGCAAAGTCCAGTTCACTTTGTTTCCAAAAGGATCTAAATCCACAAATCCACCAATAGCGCCCTCTATAAACTACAATGTTAGTATAATTGTATGTACTTTCATCTACAGTGAGAGAGAAATGAGGATGTGTGGTGAACACTACGCGTGCTGAGTCCAACACATGCATGGCATGGGCTCAACAGTGGTGTGTGGCGCATTATCAGGGTGACATTTTGGCTTGATATAATTTGATATGACTGATTGAACTGGCGGAGATATTGAAATAAATAATAATGGTTTTATACGGCTGTGTTTGTGTTTGTTTCGGTGTAATCCAGAAGTCTTTTGGACAACATGTCCGAGTGTATTCCAAAAGGTGCTAAGTCCACCACTAATTACAAACAAAAAGCGTATTTACAAATTAACTATGTGTACTAGATTTTATTCAGACATCTTTTTATGTTTAATGGCATTCACTCTCAACATTAATGTAAAAAAACTACTTTAAGGACAGACTTTGGTAAAACAATATAAGGAGCAAGTGTAGTTTACGTTCCCCTGCATTATCCAAGTGTAGTTTGCGTTCCCCAACTTTGTCTGCGTATACTTAATCAAATAAAACGTTAAAATTAACGAAAATATTACGATTTAACCTAACCAATCGTCTAATATATATATATATATATATATATATAATTATATATATATAATATATATTATATATATATATATATGGTGGACCGGATGTCAGTTTTTCAATATCCGCGGGTGCGGATGCAGATATTTAGTTAATCTATCAATATAATATACAATTATGAATATATGACATAATTTTTCAAATTTCGTGATATTACTATTATGGCAGGCAATATATAAGAATTAAAATTAATGTTAATATTTTCATTATGATAAAAAAAATAACTTTCTCAAGAGTTTCAACCACAGAAAATTCAATGAAACAAGTTTCATTCAATTTTCTGTGTTACCAGGATGCGGGACGTGAACCCAACTCTTTTGCATCGTTTGTATTTTTTGTATTTATTTACAATAATCTTGTTCGAAACACGATAGACTGCTTGATCTTATACGAACAATTTCATTCTGAAAAGTTACTGTGTTGCTGTGAAAAAAAAATCAGTGGAGTACGCACAACGGCACAGGCAGTGTTTGCTGATTTAATGGTAATGGCCCAAATAGAATGGAGAACAATTTTCGAGAATAAAACAACTGAAGAAATGCTAACAACCTTGGAGGAAAAAACGCTGAGAATTTTAGAAAAATATGCTCCGAAATCACGGCCAAAAGGAAAGAGGAGCTGGCTAGAAAGGCAAAAGAGAAGACTATTCCGCAAAAGAAAGAGAGTGGAGGCGAAGTTAGGAAACTGCGGAGATAATGACAGGAAAACAATAAAGAAAAACTGGAGGGTATCGATAGGGAAATACAAGCCCTGATTAAGGACCATACAGAGAGGGAAGAGGAAAAGGCGGTAGAAGCAATAAAGGAAAATCCAAAATACTTCTATAGCTATGCAAAAAGGAAAACAAAAACGCGCGCCGCTATTGGGCCCTTAAGGACGGGAAATAATGAACTAACCGACGATCCAAAAGAAATATCTGATACATTGAGAGCTCAATATGAATCAGTTTTCAGTACCCCAAAAAGTGACAAAGCGATACCTGACATAAATGCATTCTTTGAAGAGGAATTGCAAGGAGAGTATATAACAGACTTTGAGTTTACACCAGAAGATGTAGCGAGAGCTATAGGACAAATGAATCTACATTCAGCTGCAGGTCCGGACAATTGGAACGCATTATTGATTAAAAACTGTAAAAATGAAATAGCTACACCTTTATACTGGATATGGAGAAGATTCCTAGACACTGGGGAAATACCGAGCATCTTGAAAAGATCAAACATTGTCCCTATATATATAGGAGGGACAGATCTCAAGCAAAGAACTATAGACCAGTGTCATTGACGTCCCACCTCACCAAAGTATTTGAAAGAATAGTTAGAGAGAAAATTTATGATTTCCTGGAGACACGGGAAAGATTCAACGAAAATCAGCATGGATTCCGGTCAGGTAGATCATGCCTATCACAACTAATAGAGCACTACAACAATATCCTAGATGCATTGGAAGGCAATGACAACTACGATGTTATATACACAGATTTTGCTAAAGCTTTCGATAAATGTGACCATGGTATAATAGCACATAAAATTAAAGACATGGGAATAACAGGCAAAGTGGGAAAATGGATCTACAACTTCCTTAGTGATCGTCTGCAGGTCGTCAAAATTCAAGGTATATCATCATCAGAATCGGAAGTACGCAGCTCAGTACCACAAGGGACAGTACTGGCCCCACTCCTGTTCATTATCATGCTAACAGACATAGACAGTGGAATAAACAGAAATAGTATAGTAACATCCTTTGCAGACGATACAAAGATCAGCAGAAAAATCAGTGATGTACATGACGTGGAGGCCTTGCAGAGGGACACGAACAAAATATACAAATGGTCAGAAGACAACAACATGTCATTCAACGCCGAGAAATTTCAGCTCTTAAGATATGGTAGAAAAGAAGAACTTAAACAGACTGCATATTATGCTCCAGATAGACAGGAAATTCAGAGAAGCATGAAAGCGATTGATCTCGGGATAATAATGACAGATGATGCGAAATTCGAAACAAAAAATCAGATAGCGATAAATAAAGCAAAAGAGTCGCCGGACAGGTTCTAAGAACGTTCAAGAGAAGGGACAGGACAGTAATGATTCCCCTGCTAAAAACACTGATTATACCAAAACTTGAATACTGCTCAGTTTTGACGTCCCCATATAAAAAGGAAGAAACTAATAAACTAGAAGAAACGCAAAGGCATTTCACAGCCAAGATTGATGGCTGCAAAGAAATCAACTACTGGGAAAGACTACGTAAACTAAATCTGTACTCACTGGAAAGAAGAAGAGAGAGGTACATCATAATCTACATATGGAAAATGATCGAAAAACTGGTACCAAACCTAAAACTAAACCCAATTACCATTCAAACAACACTGGAAAATAGGAAAGGCAGAATGTGTAGTGTTCCCAAATTAAAGGCACGACAAGGGACCTCCTCAACCCTGAAGGAAAATAGCTTGGTTGTCAGGGGGCCAAGACTTTTCAACCAGCTTCCTAAGGACCTCAGAAACGTAACGGGGGTCAAAGTTGAAGTCTTCAAGAAAAGACTGGATGCCTGGCTCAGGACAGTACCAGATGAGCCGGGCGTGCCTGGCTATGTACGGTGGAGAGCGCAAGAAAGCAACTCGCTCCTCCACCAGGCCAGACCTAGAGGCGGGGCCACCAGCTTGACCTCCGTGTGAAGAGAGACCAACGCACGAAACAACATAAGGTTCATAAGGTATTATATTTTGAGGTTTATGTATTTGTTTCATTAATAATTCGCTGACAAAAAAGAACTTTTTGTTTATCACATGAACAAATATCAAAGTATAAAATGCATATTGAATTCACTTAAAATGTGGCTACTGATGATTTATGCTTGTATTTCGCCTCTGGGCCATCCCTTGACAATGTCCAGCAGTAGTCATCCAACATGCTGGGGCTCCACTTGCCCTGGTATCGCTTCTCCATTGTGGATATTTGTTGATGAAAGCGTTCCCCATGCTCATCACTAACATCGCCTAAGTTTGTTGGGAAAAAGTCGAGATGTGAGTCAAGAAAATGAATTTTCAACGACATGTTGCACCCCACGTCTTTGTAGGCCTTGAGAAGTTCTTCAACAAGTGACTTAATTTTCGGCCTTGAAGTTTCCGAGGAAATTTGTGTTCACTACTTTAAATGCTCTCCAAGCTGCTCCTTCAACTTCACTTAGTTTCATCAAACGCGCGCTCTCTCATGAGTTCTCTAATTTGCGGGACCACAAATATCCCTTCTTTGATTTTGATCTCGCTGATCTTTGGAAATTTCTGTTTCAAGTAGAGACCCCCCTCCCCCCCTGCCATTTTGATCCATAGCCTTAACAAAATTTTCCATTAAACCAAGTTTAATATGTAGTGGTGGCAAATAACTTTTTTGGATTAGGCAGAAGTGGACTGGTGAGATTTTTATGAACTGGAATCAACACTTGTCGAAGTGGCCATTGTTTCTTTGAGTAATGGTTTTCCCATGCTCTGCTGTCCATTTCACAGAGGAAACAACAGAATTTCGTATAACCCAGTTGTAACCAAGAAGAAGTGCAATCACTTTCAAGTCTCCACAGATATGCCAAGAGTATTTATCATATTGGATATGTTTCACAAGCAGATGCATATTGTCGTGTGATTCTTTCATATGTGCGGCATGTGCTATTGAAACTGAAGGGTATTTATTTCCATTATGGAGTAACACAGTTTTTAAACTCAGCTTCGAGGAATCAATAAATAGGCGCCATTCGTTTGGATCATGTTGATGGCCAAGGGTTTTCATGAGAGGGTAGAAAATTTCTTTGATGCTTGCGGTAAAAAGATATCTTAGTGCCTTTTTCTTGAAGATTCAAACCTTTCAACCTGGAAGCCAAAAGTTCGGATTGATCTTTTGACAATTTCAGATCACAGACAAGCTCGCTCAGGTCTGCTTGAGATATTAAGTGAGGCTCTGTCGATGAACAAGATGGTTCAAACATTGGATCAACATCGTCCGTCAGTAAACCATGTTGAGCTTCGTCATTACCAATGTACATCAATTTCATTTTCATCATCTAAACTCCACGTTTCCGGTGGCCTTGGTACTGGCAAATGTTTTATTATGTAAAACAGGCCTTATGGCTGATGGTAAATTTGGGTATTGTACCATATGTTTAGATTTTGCAGTAATGCCTAGTATATTTGTTAAGCAGAAATAACAATCCATTAAATGGTCTTTCGGCTTTCTCCATATCATCGGAACAGCAAATGGCATTTGACGAGACCCATTTAGCCAGCCTGTCAGAAGTCTTAAACACGTAATACAGCATATATGAGGTGCCCACGTCTTGTTCTGATCCCCTACCTTGCAACCAAAATAAAGTTCGTATGCTTTTTTGACGAATGGGGTGAAATTTCGCCTTTGAAATTTAAGTGTTAACTCTCTGCACACATAACAGAAACAGTTTGGATGGTTGACACACTTCCGTGGCATTCTGTCATGAAACAATACGAACGCACTGACACAAAAAATGATTAAGGAAAATCACGAATAAAATGCACGATGTTCACTGAGTGAAATCAAATGAGTAACTGACAAATGAAAGTCAACAGTGACGTGTAGCAACTTATAAGCAGAGGAAGAGGAAGGGGCAGACCCCGCCCCCTTCCTATTCTCACTCAAATCCTAAGTAATGTAAATTCGTGTGTCACTCTAAAACTGCGGGTGATAGAAAAATTCTGTTTTCATTTTCGTAATCAACGTAAAAAGTTACACATAGTTCAAGTAAAAATATCTCTGACAAAAACTTTGTTGACCAGTGATAATTAATACTTTACATTAAATGTGCATGACTGGGGCTTATAAGCTAATTTAATGGTAAATTGCATAATTTATTAGAGGTAACATCCGCAGTCAGAAGTGCGGATGCGGATGTTAAAATGATGAGGATGCGGATATCCGGTCCACCACTAAGATATATATATATATTGACGATTGGTTAGGTTAAGTCGTAATAGTTTCGTTAGTTTTAACGTTTTATTTGATGCATTCATTTAAAAAATGTTTCCTAAAGATCGTGGTGTAGTTTGTGTCCCCTTTTGCGTCAGGGAGACGTAAACTACACTCGCTCACAATATAAAATATGCCAATACCTGAGAAACTGGTTTTATGGACTTAACGCCTTTTGGAAATCAGCTCTTCAGAAAGCAAACCAAATTATATTGAATCCGAAGGAATTCTATAATTTTCAGGTATAAGAAAGTAGCTTCGCAGAAAGTAGCTCCCACTCACAGACGAAAACAACGAACAAATTTAAGATGACTTACAAATGGCGGAAGTTTTAAATAAATTCTTCTCTTCCGTGTTTACAAACGAAATCTTGAACATCATCATCCCCGTTCCGAAATCGTGCTCAGTAATGATCATTTAAAGCTTCACAATTTCACTATTAGTGAAACTGAAGTACTCTCGCCCATATGTAAAATTAATCTTAATAAAACTCCAGATCCAGATAAATTCTACCGAAGGGTACTTAAAGAAATGAACTGCGCAATAGTCTCCCCTCTCTCATGTATACTGTATTTAATAGCAAGGCCATTTCCTGGCATAAGCAGACTAAGCGGCCGTTTAGGGCCCCGCTGCTACTAGGGGGCCCCTAGACAGGCTCCCAGGTCATAGGTCAGTGGGCAAGAATAGGAATATAGCTGAAGTTGTTGTTAATATTATTATTATTATTGTTGTCGTATTAATTAAAGTTTTTGTTTGAGACAAATGTGATAAAACGGAGACAAACGAAACGTTTTGGTCGTTATGTGTAAATAACTATTGTGACATCTTATTTCTATATTATTTAACTTTATTCTTATTATATGCTTATACTTTCCTAAATGCTTAATTTTTATAGTATTGTAAAACATTATTTCACTAGTTTACTAATTATTAAGAGATTTTGTAACACTTTAAAACCTAGGATTATTTTCATTATGTTTTCAAGTTTATTAATTCTTTTCTCATCTTTTTCAGATAATGTAAATTTTGTTGGTTAAAACCTAAATGGTCTGATTATTTGAATGTATTTGATTAACGTTACAATTATTAACAATTATTATCATCATCATCATCATCATCATCATCATCATTCGTCAGCCAGACTCTGTACTGAACGGACGCATTTCCTGAGCTCTCTGATTTTGCATCTACTTTTATATATTGCTGAGAATTTTACTTTTGGATAGTTTTGAATTTTATATACTTGCGTTTAAATTTACGTTGTTATAGTTAAGTAATTGATTTAGTGGTTTTTAGCGATTTAGAAGTTTACATAGCGTGCCGGCTTAATTTAACTTATACCTGTGACGGTTTAAATTTTTAACTCCGCGATGCCGTCGCAGAAAGCGTCGTGTGTTAGGAGGTGTAGGGTTAACCGGTGGTATTCGGAATTTAAGGATTATAACGGCGGTCCAATGGCGATTACCGATAGATCAGTTTGTTTCTTTTGCGAGTTCATGGAGGAATTAGTTGACATAAAACGCAGTGTACGTGAGGTAGCGGATAGACTTGCAACGCTTGATGAGGGCAGGGTTAGGGCTACGGTTGACGGAAGCCGAACCAATACTAACGTTGAAGACGTTAGTAATTTGAAGGGTGAGGTGCGTAACTTAGTTTCTAGTTTAGGTAGCTTGTCGGGAAGGTTAGATAGAGTTGAGAAGAAGTTAAGGTTAGTCCGAGAGTAGTAGATAGCGAGGGATTTAGAGAGGTTAAGGGTGGAGCTAGGCCGCGTACATTAGGTGATAGGAATCCCCCCCCCTATCGAGGTTTCAAACCCTTTCGCCCATTTGGAAAGGGACGTGAATGAGGGGGAAACTATTTTAATTGGGGACTCTTTAGTGCGCCACATGGACAAAGAGCTCGTTAAACGGAATCCAACCAATAGGAGGAGGGTCTGTCTCCCAGGGGCCAGGGTTGACAGAGTTAGAGACGAAGTGGATAGGGTTGACGTTGCTTCCCGTCACTCAATGTTGGTGACGATGGTAGGAGGCAACGACTCGTATAGGCCCGATACGAGAGTGCCTGACCTTTTGGAGAGATATAAGGGGTAAATTAGGTCCCTGAAGGCGAGGTCAGATAGGTCTTTAGTTCTAGGTATTGCCCCTAGGCACGGTTTGGGTCTTAGAATTACGTCCAAAACAATATTTTTGAATAACAAATTAGAAGAGATTTGTGCTGAGGAAAGTGTACCCTTCGTAAAGCTGTGGTCCGAATTCAATCAATGATCCTAGCCTTTTTATAAAAGATGGGGTGCATTTTAATGAAATAGGTAATGCTAGGCTAGGTAGGTTAGTAGTATAGCCGCAAAAGGGGAGAGTGCAGGAATGTTGCAGGTTATTATGTAATGTTGCAAAGGGGGTGGGGGTGTTGCAAAGGGGGAAGGGGTTGTTACAAAGGGGTTGTGAAAGGGGGGTGGGGGGGAAACTTGGAGGCGGCGTTATCCCCAAGAGAAAGGAGGAGGAGGAGAGAAAGGAGGAGAGGTGCGCACCTGGCAGGAGCCAAGTGCACACTAAGACTTCCAGCCGGGCTGGCGTTGTTTTATAAGCTCCGAATCAGCCAGTTGGCTGAGCCAAGGGGGGAGAGACGCCTGAAGGAGAGAGAGAGAGACAGCTGAAGGAGAGAGAGCTGAAGAAGAGAGAGATGCCTGTAGGAGGGAGAGACGCCTGAAGAAGAGAGAGAGAGAGAGACGCCTGTAGGAGGGAGAGACGCCTGAAGGAGAGAGGATAGGTACACATGCAGGAGTACACATGCTGGAGGTACACACATACGTATACATGCAGGAGTACACATGCTGGAGGTACACGCACACATGCAGGAGTACACATGCTGGATGTACACATGCTGGAGGCAAACATGCAGGAGAGAGAGAGAGACGCCTGAAGGAGGAAGATACATGCAGGAGAGAGAGAGAGAGAGAGAGCTGAAGGAGGAAGAGAGACACCTGAAGGACAGAGTGGAGTTCTCCCCAATTTATTTTCGTTTCCCTAACCTAAGAGGCCACTATGAGGTTTACCAAAGGGCCAGAAATAGAAGGAGCAGAGCTCCTTACTCGGCCGGAGCCGAGGGGGGAATGGTTCTTCACCAGCTTCGCGATCTTTTATAATCCTCTATTCTGGCTGAGTTGCCAGATAGCGCAAGGTATTCCAGATAGCGCCATGTGTCCCATTAATCGTGTAACACATATATGACGATAGTTATTCAATTAAATTCTGTTTAAATACACCTTTATTAATTGCATACCTTTCCAGTTTTTTTTGCAATGATCGGATTGCTAGATATATATTATTATGCTATATATATATATATATATTATTTATTTTATAACATTTAATTTTAGTTTAGAAGCAAATTCAACATTAACTCCATTGAACTTAAAGAAACAAATAACATAGTTTACCTTCGAAAACGCCATAATAGAAAATAATTAATTTTATGGGTAACTATTTCGACATAAGTTTACTATAATTATATCAGTCTTTTAAATATCTTCTGATATATATATATAAAATACCACAATATTATTTATAATTATTCAGTAACACATTAGAAAGATTTACGCAATAATAGAATTAACAAAGTTACCCAATAAATAATTCGTTAGACAGAAACGAATTTTTATAAGGATACCCAGCTTCATTAAACTTGAAGATGAACGAAACAAATAACATAGTTATCCATAATTCAGCCCTCACGAATAAAGAAACGAAATGATAATTTACGATACAATTCGAAATACGATAATTTACGATACAATTCCACCAAACGAGATGAAAACTTATGAAACATATAGCCTCATTCCCTGCGAAGAAAAAATGAAAAAACGAAATTAAAAGAAACGAAGAAAGTTGGATTTCTCCGAAACCAACCTCGATAAGTAACCCAATGTTCCAAATATTAATATAGCCATTATAATTACTTCTACAATGAATCCAATTAAATTCTGCTTATTAAATAACTTTTTAGACACTTGATTTTTATTATAAATATTTAAGTCACGAATAACAGTGGGAAAAACGTACACACAATATATATATATATATAAAACAACTCATGCGCACACACACAACACACACACACACACACACACACACACACACGATGAAAGGCAGAAGCTAAATCAGTTCGAATCGTGTCCCTAGAGACCTTTTTCGTTCGATTCGTGTCCCTAGAGACCTTTTTCGTTCGAATCGTGTCTCTAGGGACCTTTTTCGGGTCGATGGTTTAAGCTATTCGAGCAGAAATCACCACTGACTTCAGATATTAATATTTCATTGTTATTACTTCTACAATGAAAATATTTACGCGTATTTTGTATGGTGTCATATGAAATATAATGATGAGATGCTTTTTTAAAATATAATTTGAAGCCAATTAAATTCTACTTATTAATAAATACTTTTTACACACAAACTACATCTTAACTGCAAACACCTTGCACATCAATTCTTATTATCATTATTATTATTATTTCTACAATGAAACGGGGTCGGGCCGAAGAACGGGTGAGAGATCTCCCCCCCAAATATATTATATATAATATATATATATATATATAGATTATATTGAATTTACCGTGGCACACCATGTTTGGCAAATGCTTTAGTGGTGCAAGCCTCATTTACTGATGCATATTATATCTATCGGGCAAATAACTTTTAATTCAGTCACTGATTGACCCTCTAATACCGCAACAGCACAAATTATTGAGTAGAATGTTGTGTTCTATTACATCAAACAACTTACTCATACCCACTGCCATAATTTTCTTTTATCATAACTCAGCCGAGCAACTAAGCGACGTTGGATCTGAGGTAGTTGGATGGGGAGTCGCAGCAGATAATTTACATTCGATAAATGTAATGAAATAATTAAATAAAATATGCATTTATTTTTATATCACGGATGGAGTCGATGTAGACAATGCAGGTCTTGAGCTTGGATTATCTAAACCATAACAATACAAATTATTTCAATAGAATATTATGGTCTATTACATTATTACACCTTGCCCAGATCCATTACCAATAACCTCAATTTAGTAATAATAACAATTATCTCTCATACACTATATTATATATATATATATATATATATATATATATATATATATATATATATATCTATATATATATATATAGAAAGAGAGCGAGCGATGCGGGAAATTGAGTAAATGGAAATATTATTTTCTCGAAAACTATGGGTGATAGAAAACTTCTGAAACCATATTTGGAATCAATATCAAAGTTCTATACGAATCACCAAATAATTTTCAAAGGAGAATAAGAGCATTAATTCTATTAGTGAAAATATAAAGATGCAATTACTCGTCCGTACCCGTTATAGCGGAATGGTACACGTCATAGCTCCACCCAGCTACATCGGCAGCCAATCACGACGAACATCTGGTCTTTTGGGCGGAGCTTGAACTATCTGTGAAGTGTAAAAGGCTCTTTATTTCAAGAAATCGATTCGGGACAATGCTCTTTTTACAATATCAATGCCCAAGTCTTCTTCATTTGACCAATAATGTCCTTCAGAGGGCAATCGATGGTATCCTGTGAATAACAGTATTCCAAAAAATTGCTTTCATTTCATCCATGGACACAGTAATACAGCACTGAATAGAAGCTAATTATAAAAGAAAATGGGCTTTGGTACAACTTGCATAATTATGATAGAGTCCTAGTCCAAACGTATTTGTCACGCAGTTTACAAATTAGTTGACAAATTTATGAAAAAAGTGTGTGGAAACCATTCATGTGCAAAAGTCTTAGTTTGATAAAATATGGTAAATGTGGTACACAGTAGCTCTTTAGTTAATTTCAAGAAAAATTTAGACACTTTCATGAGTGAAAGAGATAGTTTGTAGATTGTATATCGTGTATATCCTTAGTTTCAGTTTTGTAGGCTCTTTTGGTGGATGTAAATAGTTGTATATTAATTAGCTAGTTTGAGGGTCTTCCGGAACGCTTCTTGTGGGCATTCTGAACAGTTCCATCGGCTTCAAACTTATCTCTAATTCGAGTGATGGTAAGTCGCGTTGGTGGATCTGTTTGTCTCGTCATGATATACATTAATATAGTGATAAAAATACTTAAGATTGTCCATGATCACGAGATTCACATTTTCAGTCGTAGGGTATGAGTAATCGACATGGTGTAGCATGACGTAATGCCGCTTGTCACACCACCCATCCGCAAGACTCATTATCCATACCTGCTGCTTCTCTTCTGCACGCGTTGTTTCTTTTACTTTACGGTATATGTGAGACTTTATAAAGTTTAGCTCTGCAGCATACTTCAGCACATCGTCAGTGCAACGAAAGCCTTCAATGGTCTCACCAGAACATCCGTAGAGTATTTGTACATCTTGGAACTTCACACAATCCAATGTGGTTTTAAAAGAGGCATAGGAGGGGGAATAGGAAGTTTTTCGGTATCCACCACATCCTGGCACTTTGCTGAATACCATTTCATAAACGTTGTACAAGCAATATTAAAGGTAGCCATTTGAATACACGTCTGATTTTTCTTCTGAATACACGTCTGATCTCTCGGTCTTACTGCAGTCGACTGACCACGCAGGGAATCACAGATAGTAGCATGACTCACGGTCTTACAGTGGGCGGAGCTTAGAATTTTCGCCTGTGCACACACAAAGGAGAAAGTGAAACGCTAATTGAAACATGAGTTATTTAATAAACGAGATATTCAGTTAACACAAGAAATAACAGAAAACACAAGAAAAAACAAATGCTTAGATTTGGTGATCACAAACAACAGAAACCTAAAGAAACCTGTACTCGATATGAAGGGCTTTCATATCGTTCAGTAGTATTTTTGTTCCCACTTTACAACCGGATGGTAAGTCATCTTTAAATACGTCTAGAATACAATCAAAAGCACGCACAAAGAGTTCATCGTTAGTTACATTATTAAACACAAGTTTATAAACACGCTTTTCCAATCGAGGGTTTATTTCTACCGACCCGAGCTTTTCAATCGTGAACACGTCTTCACTCAACATAGCGGCAATTGAAATAATCTTCTAAATCGTTACGACAACTGCGCGTTATATAAAGAAATAGTTCTTCAGGATAATTTTCACGAACTAGGCATATTTTATAATGTTTTACTAAACATCTTCATACACCGGCGCATTATTTGAGAGGAACATATGCTCATATTTTTCCTTTCTGCCCGTCAAACGATACTCATCTCTAAAGTCTGTTAAAAACTCACGCAGGACACTAGCCACAACCTCACTACGAACCTCGTCATGATATACATTAATATAGTGATAAAAATACTTAAGATTGTCCATGATCACGAGATTCACATTTTCAGTCGTAGGGTATGAGTAATCGACATGGTGTAGCATGACGTAATGCGGCTTGTCACACCACCCATCCGCAAGACTCATTATCCATACCTGCTGCTTCTCTTCTGCACGCGTTGTTTCTTTTACTTTAGACTTTATAAAGTTTAGATCTGCAGCATACTTCAGCACATCGTCAGTGCAACGAAAGCCTTCAATGGTCTCACCAGAACATCCGTAGAGTATTTGTACATCTTGGAACTTCACACAATCCAATGTGGTTTTAAAAGAGGCATAGGAGGGGGGGAATAGGAAGTTTTTCGGTATCCACCACATCCTGGCACTTTGCTGAATACCATTTCATAAACGTTGTACAAACAATATTAAAGGTAGCCATTTGAATACACGTCTGATTTTTCTTCTGAATACACGTCTGATCTCTCGGTCTTACTGCAGTCGACTGATCACGCAGGGAATCACAGATAGCAACATGACTCACGGTCTTACAGTGGGCGGAGCTTAGAATTTTCGCCTGTGCACACACAAAGGAGAAAGTGAAACGCTAATTGAAACATGAGTTATTTAATAAACGTGATATTCAGTTAACACAAGAAATAACAGAAAACACAAGAAAAAACAAATGCTTAGATTTGGTGATCACAAACAACAGAAACCTAATACTTTAAAGAAAGCATTCTATTAAATACTTTTAGCCTATGTTCACGAATTAATACCGGTTTTAAAATAGATTCGACAAGAAGACCGGCTGGACTGATTTTATAGAAATTCAAGGATTCCAAGTTGATCACGAGAGAAGTTATGTAGTCATCTTCCATGCTGCAAAATCTCGTCGTTAGCCTGCCTGCTCAGAGCACCGACAAGAGGTAAAATCGAATCCACATCAACACAAAATTTTAGTCGCTAAAATAACAGCCTGAGTATTGTTCATGTTCTAAATTATCTTTGATTCGTTTTGATAAAATTGAGTAAACTGCAGCCTTTGTTTCCTGATCAGAAACTCTCCGTCTTTTTCTGGTATGGTGCAAGGCTTCGTTGCAACCATATTCACTGCACGAGTCTACTTCACAGTCGTTGCCTTCTAATCTAGATTTACACTCTTCACTAATGCATTCGATGGGTGAATAATCATCTTGGTTGATATTATTGACACCACATTCGAGAGGGCTCACTGGGGTAACGGACACTTCAGGTAATGGCGCGGACGCTTGAGGTGGGTCGGGGACAATCTCCTCAGGTTGCCCTTGTGGCGGGGCAAATATTGTGTGGGGGTAATTATGTGTTGCTTCTAAGTAAACAAAACGGGCCTTATGTAACACAGTGGCAATTAATAATGATTTATGCAAAGATGCACCAGCTCTTCTGGAACGTCTGGATGCAATTTTACCGAGCGATATATTTATCAACTTGTATGCTTCAAACCCGTTTGGAACGTCAGATATCATGTTCACCACCTAGGAATTGGTCAAGGCACAGAGAGCTAACTAACACGACTCTATCCTCTATTACCAATCTTGTAATGAGTTAAAGTGAAAGTTTCGCCTGCCTTTATACAATGTCGTTCTGACGTCGTTATCAAGCTCCACACAGGGAACTTCCAGGAAGTAACATGAATCACGTTGCTGTTCTTTCACCTGTACACACGCACACACACACACACACACACACACACACACACAAAGGAGAAAGTGATACGTTGGTTGAAACATGATTTATTTAATAAAATAAATATTCAAGCTATATATATATATTTACAAACACGTGTAATAAATAAGTTAACAACAGACATCAATGATTATATTCAAGACATATTTACAAACGTGTGATAAATAAGTTAACAATTGAATTTCTGTAACCCGAGAGACGACGGACGGAGTCATTACAAGCTCGGCTCGACGAGAGTGCTGTAATGACTCCGTCCGTCGTCTCTCGGGTTACATAATTCATTGTTAACTTGTTTATTACACATGTTTTTAAATATATATGTCTTGAATATAATCATTGATGTCTGTTGTTAACTTATTTATTACACGTGTTTGTAAATATATATATTATAGCTTGAATATTTCTTTTATTAAATAAATCATGTTTCAACCAACGTATCACTTTCTCCTTTGTGTGTGTGTGTGTGTGTGTGTGTGTGTGTGTGTGTGTGTGTGTGTGTGTCAGGTGAAAGAACAGCAACGTGATTCATGTTACTTCCTGGAAGTTCCCTGTGTGGAGCTTGATAACGACGTCAGAACGACATTGTATAAAGGCAGGCGAAACTTTCACTTTAACTCATTACAAGATTGGTAATAGAGGATAGAGTCGTGTTAGTTAGCTCTCTGTGCCTTGACCAATTCCTAGGTGGTGAACATGATATCTGACGTTCCAAACGGGTTTGAAGCATACAAGTTGATAAATATATCGCTCGGTAAAATTGCATCCAGACGTTCCAGAAGAGCTGGTGCATCTTTGCATAAATCATTATTAATTGCCACTGTGTTACATAAGGCCCGTTTTGTTTACTTAGAAGCAACACATAATTACCCCCACACAATATTTGCCCCGCCACAAGGGCAACCTGAGGAGATTGTCCCCGACCCACCTCAAGCGTCCGCGCCATTACCTGAAGTGTCCGTTACCCCAGTGAGCCCTCTCGAATGTGGTGTCAATAATATCAACCAAGATGATTATTCACCCATCGAATGCATTAGTGAAGAGTGTAAATCTAGATTAGAAGGCAACGACTGTGAAGTAGACTCGTGCAGTGAATATGGTTGCAACGAAGCCTTGCACCATACCAGAAAAAGACGGAGAGTTTCTGATCAGGAAACAAAGGCTGCAGTTTACTCAATTTTATCAAAACGAATCAAAGATAATTTAGAACATGAACAATACTCAGGCTGTTATTTTAGCGACTAAAATTTTGTGTTGATGTGGATTCGATTTTACCTCTTGTCGGTGCTCTGAGCAGGCAGGCTAACGACGAGATTTTGCAGCATGGAAGATGACTACATAACTTCTCTCGTGATCAACTTGGAATCCTTGAATTTCTATAAAATCAGTCCAGCCGGTCTTCTTGTCGAATCTATTTTAAAACCGGTATTAATTCGTGAACATAGGCTAAAAGTATTTAATAGAATGCTTTCTTTAAAGTATTAGGTTTCTGTTGTTTGTGATCACCAAATCTAAGCATTTGTTTTTTCTTGTGTTTTCTGTTATTTCTTGTGTTAACTGAATATCACGTTTATTAAATAACTCATGTTTCAATTAGCGTTTCACTTTCTCCTTTGTGTGTGCACAGGCGAAAATTCTAAGCTCCGCCCACTGTAAGACCGTGAGTCATGTTGCTATCTGTGATTCCCTGCGTGATCAGTCGACTGCAGTAAGACCGAGAGATCAGACGTGTATTCAGAAGAAAAATCAGACGTGTATTCAAATGGCTACCTTTAATATTGTTTGTACAACGTTTATGAAATGGTATTCAGCAAAGTGCCAGGATGTGGTGGATACCGAAAAACTTCCTATTCCCCCCCTCCTATGCCTCTTTTAAAACCACATTGGATTGTGTGAAGTTCCAAGATGTACAAATACTCTACGGATGTTCTGGTGAGACCATTGAAGGCTTTCGTTGCACTGACGATGTGCTGAAGTATGCTGCAGATCTAAACTTTATAAAGTCTAAAGTAAAAGAAACAACGCGTGCAGAAGAGAAGCAGCAGGTATGGATAATGAGTCTTGCGGATGGGTGGTGTGACAAGCCGCATTACGTCATGCTACACCATGTCGATTACTCATACCCTACGACTGAAAATGTGAATCTCGTGATCATGGACAATCTTAAGTATTTTTATCACTATATTAATGTATATCATGACGAGGTTCGTAGTGAGGTTGTGGCTAGTGTCCTGCGTGAGTTTTTAACAGACTTTAGAGATGAGTATCGTTTGACGGGCAGAAAGGAAAAATATGAGCATATGTTCCTCTCAAATAATGCGCCGGTGTATGAAGATGTTTAGTAAAACATTATAAAATATGCCTAGTTCGTGAAAATTATCCTGAAGAACTATTTCTTTATATAACGCGCAGTTGTCGTAACGATTTAGAAGATTATTTCAATTGCCGCTATGTTGAGTGAAGACGTGTTCACGATTGAAAAGCTCGGGTCGGTAGAAATAAACCCTCGATTGGAAAAGCGTGTTTATAAACTTGTGTTTAATAATGTAACTAACGATGAACTCTTTGTGCGTGCTTTTGATTGTATTCTAGACGTATTTAAAGATGACTTACCATCCGGTTGTAAAGTGGGAACAAAAATACTACTGAACGATATGAAAGCCCTTCATATCGAGTACAGGTTTCTTTAGGTTTCTGTTGTTTGTGATCACCAAATCTAAGCATTTGTTTTTTCTTGTGTTTTCTGTTATTTCTTGTGTTAACTGAATATCTCGTTTATTAAATAACTCATGTTTCAATTAGCGTTTCACTTTCTCCTTTGTGTGTGCACAGGCGAAAATTCTAAGCTCCGCCCACTGTAAGACCGTGAGTCATGCTACTATCTGTGATTCCCTGCGTGGTCAGTCGACTGCAGTAAGACCGAGAGATCAGACGTGTATTCAGAAGAAAAATCAGACGTGTATTCAATGGCTACCTTTAATATTGCTTGTACAACGTTTATGAAATGGTATTCAGCAAAGTGCCAGGATGTGGTGGATACCGAAAAACTTCCTATTCCCCCTCCTATGCCTCTTTTAAAACCACATTGGATTGTGTGAAGTTCCAAGATGTACAAATACTCTACGGATGTTCTGGTGAGACCATTGAAGGCTTTCGTTGCACTGACGATGTGCTGAAGTATGCTGCAGAGCTAAACTTTATAAAGTCTCACATATACCGTAAAGTAAAAGAAACAACGCGTGCAGAAGAGAAGCAGCAGGTATGGATAATGAGTCTTGCGGATGGGTGGTGTGACAAGCGGCATTACGTCATGCTACACCATGTCGATTACTCATACCCTACGACTGAAAATGTGAATCTCGTGATCATGGACAATCTTAAGTATTTTTATCACTATATTAATGTATATCATGACGAGACAAACAGATCCACCAACGCGACTTACCATCACTCGAATTAGAGATAAGTTTGAAGCCGATGGAACTGTTCAGAATGCCCACAAGAAGCGTTCCGGAAGACCCTCAAACTAGCTAATTAATATACAACTATTTACATCCACCAAAAGAGCCTACAAAACTGAAACTAAGGATATACACGATATACAATCTACAAACTATCTCTTTCACTCATGAAAGTGTCTAAATTTTTCTTGAAATTAACTAAAGAGCTACTGTGTACCACATTTACCATATTTTATCAAACTAAGACTTTTGCACATGAATGGTTTCCACACACTTTTTTCATAAATTTGTCAACTAATTTGTAAACTGCGTGACAAATACGTTTGGACTAGGACTCTATCATAATTATGCAAGTTGTACCAAAAGCCCATTTTCTTTTATAATTAGCTTCTATTCAGTGCTGTATTACTGTGTCCATGGATGAAATGAAAGCAATTTTTTGGAATACTGTTATTCACAGGATACCATCGATTGCCCTCTGAAGGACATTATTGGTCAAATGAAGAAGACTTGGGCATTGATATTGTAAAAAGAGCATTGTCCCGAATCGATTTCTTGAAATAAAGAGCCTTTTACACTTCACAGATAGTTCAAGCTCCGCCCAAAAGACCAGATGTTCGTCGTGATTGGCTGCCGATGTAGCTGGGTGGAGCTATGACGTGTACCATTCCGCTATAACGGGTACGGACGAGTAATTGCATCTTTATATTTTCACTAATAGAATTAATGCTCTTATTCTCCTTTGAAAATTATTTGGTGATTCGTATAGAACTTTTGATATTGATTCCAAATATGGTTTCAGAAGTTTTCTATCACCCATAGTTTTCGAGAAAATAATATTTCCATTTACTCAATTTCCCGCATCTCTCGCTCTCTTCTATAATATATATATATTATATATATATATATATATATATATAGTGTATGAGAGATAATTGTTATTATTACTAAATTGAGGTTATTGGTAATGGATCTGGGCAAGGTGTAATAAGTAATAGACCATAATATCTATTGAAATAATTTGTATTGTTATGGTTTTAGATAATCCAAGCTCAAGACCTGCATTGTCTACATCGACTCCATCCGTGATATAAAATAAATGCATATTTTATTTAATTATTTCATTACATTTATCGAATGTAAATTATCTGCTGCGACTCCCCATCCAACTACCACTCAGATCCAACGTCGCTTAGTTGCTCGGCTGAGTTATGATAAAAGAAAATTATGGCAGTGGGTATGAGTAAGTTGTTTGATGTAATAGAACACAACATTCTACTCAATAATTTGTGCTGTTGCGGTATTAGAGGGTCAATCAGTGACTGAATTAAAAGTTATTTGCCCGATAGATATAATATGCATCAGTAAATGAGGCTTGCACCACTAAAGCATTTGCCAAACATGGTGTGCCACGGTAAATTCAATTTATATATATATATATATATATATATACTGTATATATATATTGGGGGGGAGATCTCTCACCCGTTCTTCGGCCCGACCCCGTTTCATTGTAGAAAATAATAATAATAATGATAATAAGAATTGATGTGCAAGGTGTTTGCAGTTAAGATGTAGTTTGTGTGTAAAAAGTTATTTATTAATAAGTAGAATTTAATTGGCTTCAAATTATATTTTAAAAAAGCATCTCATCATTATATTTCTATATGACACCATACAAAATACGCGTAAATATTTTCATTGTAGAAGTAATAACAATGACAATATTAATATCTGAAGTCAGTGGTGATTTCTGCTCGAAAAGTTTAAACCATCGACCGAAAAAGGTCCCTAGAGACACGATTCGAACGAAAAAGGTCTCTAGGGACACGAATCGAACGAAAAAGGTCTCTAGGGACACGATTCGAACTGATTTAGCTTCTGCCTTTCATCGTGTGTGTGTGTGTGGTGTGTGTGTGTATATGTGTGTGTGTGTGTGTGCGCGTGTGCGCATGAGTTGTTTATTATATATATATATATATATAATATATATATATATATTGTGTGTACGTTTTCCCACTGTTATTCGTGACTTAAATATTTATAATAAAAATCAAGTGTCTAAAAAGTTATTTAATAAGCAGAATTTAATTGGATTCATTGTAGAAGTAATTATAATGGCTATATTAATATTTGGAACATTGGGTTACTTATCGAGGTTGGTTTCGGAGAAATCCAACTTTCTTCGTTTCTTTTAATTTCGTTTTTCATTTTTTCTTCGCAGGGAATGAGGCTATATGTTTCATAAGTTTTCATCTCGTTTGGTGGAATTGTATCGTAAATTATCGTATTTCGAATTGTATCGTAAATGATCATTTCGTTTCGTTATTCGTGAGGGCTGAATTATGGATAACTATGTTATTTGTTTCGTTCATCTTCAAGTTTAATGAAGCTGGGTATCCTTATAAAAATTCGTTTCTGTCTAACGAATTATTTATTGGGTAACTTTGTTAATTCTATTATTGCGTAAATCTTTCTAATGTGTTACTGAATAATTATAAATATATATTGTGGTATTTTATATATAATATATATCAGAAGATATTTAAAAGACTGATATAATTATAGTAAACTTATGTCGAAATAGTTACCCATAAAAAATTATTTTCTATTATGGCGTTTTCGAAGGTAAACTATGTTATTTGTTTCTTTAAGTTCAATGGAGTTAATGTTAAATTTGCTTCTAAACTAAAATTAAATGTTATAAATAAAAATATATATATAATATAATAGCATAATAATATATATCTAGCAATCCGATCATTGCAAAAAAAAACTGGAAAGGTATGCAATTAATAAAGGTGTATTTAAACAGAATTTAATTGGAATAACTATCGTCATATATGTGTTACACGATTAATGGGACACATGGCGCTATCTGGAATACCTTGCGCTATCTGGCAACTCAGCCAGAATAGAGGATTATAAAAGATCGCGAAGCTGGTGAAGAACCATTCCCCCTCGGCTCCGGCCGAGTAAGCTCTGCTCCTTCTATTTCTGGCCCTTTGGTAAACCCATAGTGGCCTCTTAGGTTAGGGAAACGAAAATAAATTGGGGGAGAACTCCACTCTGTCCTTCAGGTGTCTCTCTTCCTCCTTCAGCTCTCTCTCTCTCTCTCCTGCATGTATCTTCCTCCTTCAGGCGTCTCTCTCTCTCCTGCATTTGCCTCCAGCATGTGTACATCCAGCATGTGTACTCCTGCATGTGTGCGTGTACCTCGAGCATGTGTACCTACTGCATGTGTACTCCTGCATGTGTACTCCTGCATGTATACGTATGTGTGTACCTCCAGCATGTGTACTCCTGCATGTGTACCTATCCTCTCTCCTTCAGGCGTCTCTCCCTCCTACAGGCGTCTCTCTCTCTCTCTTCTTCAGGCGTCTCTCCCTCCTACAGGCATCTCTCTCTTCTTCAGCTCTCTCTCCTTCAGCTGTCTCTCTCTCTCTCCTTCAGGCGTCTCTCCCCCCTTGGCTCAGCCAACTGGCTGATTCTGGCTGATTCGGAGCCTATAAAACAACGCCAGCCCGGCTGGAAGTCTTAGTGTGCCCTTGGCTCCTGCCAGGTGAACACCTCTCCTCCTTTCTCTCCTCCTCCTCCTTTCTCTTGGGGGATAACGCCGCCTCCAAGTTTTCCCCCACCCCCCTTTCCCCCCTTTGCAACAACCCCCCTTTGTAACAACCCCCCTTTGCAACAACCCCCACCCCCTTGCAACAACCCCACCCCCCTTTGCAACATTACATAATAACCTGCAACATTCTTGCACTCTCCCCTTTTGCGGCTATACTACTTAGGTTAATAGACGAAAACGTGCGAAAGCTGTATAGGTCGAAGCCTTCTTTAAACGTTGTGGGTCCGGGAAACGCGGGCCCGACGTGATAAATAGTTTAAAACGCGGGCCCGTGGTAAAAAATAACTTAAACGTCTTTTATTGCAACGCGCGTAGTATTAGAATAAATTAAATGAATTTAAGGCGGTAATTTATTCCGGCAACTATGATATAGTTGCTATCACTGAAACTTGGTTAAATACCGTGACTCGGGACTTGTTGGGGGAATTTGATATACCGGGTTTTAAACTCTTTACTAATGATAGGTTACATAGGTTTGGCGGAGGCGTTTTGCTGTACATTCGTAATTCCCTTAGGGCTATCGAGGTTAAGTTAGATTTTCCGGCAGCAATTAATGCGATATGTGTTGAAGTTAGGGCGCGTAGTATTAGTTTTAATTTTGTTGTTGTTTATAGACCTCCCGTTCAACCCCTCGATACAGATGCTAGATTTTACTCACTTCTTGGTAATTTTATTGACAATCGGAATAGTATAATTGTCGGAGACTTTAACTGCCCTAATGTTAATTACGAGAATTTTACTGGTAATGAGAGGGTTTGAGATTGGTTGAGTTTATGGACCATAACTTTTTACGACAGATAGTTACCGAACCAACGCGCGGTGACAATATTTTAGATTTGGTGATAACGAACGGTGAGAATATAGTCGAAGGTTTAGAAGTAGGCGAGAGTTTAGGATGTAGCGATCATCAAATTCTTAGGTTTAAGTTATTGATAGAAAACACTCAGGATAGTAATGTAATAGAAGTCCCTGATTTTCGTAGGGCTAATTTTGATAGTTTTGCGGATAGGATGAGAGTAGTGGACTGGGATAACTTATTTATGGGTAATATGACAAATTTGCGTTGGGTGGCGTTTAAAGAAAGTTTAGGAATATTGAAAGGGAGTTTATTCCTCGTAGGCTCAAGCGCGCTAGAAATCGTGGTAGGCCGAAGTGGTGGAATAGGGAAATAGGCGAGTTCATAAACGAGCGTAATAGAGCGTATAGACTTAATAAGCGCAATGGCACGGCAGTTAACTTTAACAGATATATCGAGCTTAGGTGTCAGGTTAAAAGATCAGTTTGGAATGCCAAGCGTAATTTAGAGATACTTATAGCTGCGGATAGAAACATAATCCCCAAAAGTTTTTTGAATACGTAAATAATCGTAAGCCGGTAAAAGATAACATAGGCCCTCTAGTGGATGTTAATGGCGCTTTGGCTTCTGACGCTCTGGCGATGGCGGGTATTTTCAATAACTTTTTTGCGACAGTTTTTACCGTAGAAGACGTAAATAATGTCCCCGACGTGGACGATATCGTTGCATTTAGTAGCGAGACTATTTTAGATGAAATAACTGTTTACGAGGCTGAGATTGCGCATTATATCGATAGGCTAAAAGTTAGCAAGGCTCCAGGCCCTGACGCGTTTTATCCCAGACATTTGAAAGATTTGAAAGACGTTATCGTAGGCCCCTTAACGAAGATTTTTAATCAGTCACTCGAAACGGGGATTATTCCTGAAGACTTCAAATTAGCTAACGTCACGCCTATTTTTAAAAAAGGCGACCGCGCAGTAGCTAGCAATTATAGGCCCATTAGCTTAACGTCAATTGTCGGTAAACTTTTGGAATCCGTAGTTAGGGATCGTGTCATCGATCACTTAGAAAGTAGAGATTTGATTAATAGTAGTCAGCATGGGTTTCGACGCCATAGGTCTTGTTTAACTAATTTGTTAGAATTTTATAACGAAATAGTGCGCGAATACGAAGGCATAGAGCAGTTGACGTTATTTATTTAGATTTTAAAAAGGCGTTCGATACAGTTCCGCATAGGAGACTAATTGCGAAGGTTAAAGCGCACGGTATACGCGGTCAGGTAGCTAACTGGTTAGAAGAATGGCTTCGTGCTAGGAGCAGAGGGTCGTAGTTAATGGTAGTGAATCGGGGTGGTTAGATGTAGGTAGCGGTGTCCCACAGGGTTCAGTGTTAGGCCATTGCTATTCGTAATTTACATTAACGACATAGATCTAGGATTAAAATAGTAACGTGTCAAAATTCGCGGACGATACTTACTAAAATAGGCGGTAAGGTTGTTAACGAGGACGATAGTAATAGGATCCAAGACGATGTAAATAGAATTATGGAGTGGACGGATAAGTGGCAGATGCAATTTAACGTAGACAAATGTAAAGTTTTGCATATAGGTTCTCGCAACAATAATTATACGTACACGATGGATGATATGGAGTTAGCAAACGTTGACGAGGAAGTAGATTTAGGCGTACGCGTATCTCAGGATTTAAAGGTTAGGAACCAGTGCCTGGAGTCTTGCGCAAAAGCTAATAGGATGTTAGGCTTCATAGCGCGTAATTTCGAATTTAAATCGAAGGATTTATATTGCCCCTTTAAAAGTCCCTAGTCAGGCCTCATTTAGAATATGCCGTTCAGTTTGGTGCCCGTACTTGCGTGAGGATATTGCTAGGTTAGAAAGGGTTCAGCGTCGTGCCACGAAACTGATTCCGTCATTGCGCAACAAGCCTTATGAAGATAGGATTAAAGAGTTAGACCTGTATTCACTCGAAACTAGGAGATTAAATGGGGAGCTTGTTGAAGTTTTCAAAATCGTTAATAACATCGATAACGTAAATTTTGACAAATTGTTCACTTTCGATAATAGTAATACTCGCAATAACGGATTTAAGTTGCGTGGCAGACGTTTCATTACTAATATCGCTAAAAACTTCTTTACGTTTAAAGTAATTGATAAATGGAATAATCTTCCCGCGTCAGTCGTTCATTCTATCAGCGTTAATATGTTTAAGAACCGTCTTAACAGACATTTTAAAAATATTAACGTTGTTTAAAATTAAAAAAGAAAGTTAACAACAGGAGCTCTGGTGGTGGTGCTCGAGGGTGAGTCTGTTGACGATGAATGCCAGCTTGTGACATGCCACCGTGTGATGCCAGCAATAAAAAAATAAATAAAAAATTAGACTAACACGAACGTAGATGTAGCTCGTAGCGTAAACTAACCCACTTTTTGTTTAACTTTACCGACATTTTTTTTTTTATCTCCTTACTTTGCATGTCTGTAACTCTTTTCTCGCATGTTTTTAGTTTGCATGGTATTGCGAAAAATGCTCTGTTTGAATTGGTCCACAATTAACCCACCCCTTATATCTCCAGTCTAACTATAGAGTAGATCAAGTCTAGCCTAGAGGGGTCAGCCTAGAGATTCCGGAAATGGTCCAGAGCGGCAGATAAATTGAGGTCCACAGTAGGATTCCTCACAGATTAGGTTAGGGCAATCTACCTTCACCTTTGTTAAGCTATGAGTTGATGCTGGGTCTTAGGTCACAATGTAGGCCTAACTTGTTTGACCCAGCTTAATTTAATGTTCTTAACTGTTTGGTGTTAAAACTCATATTAGTCACTTACTTTTAGTTATTACAGTCTCTCCCTTCTCCGGTTGTCTCATTCGAGAGCGTACTTTGCTGGTACGTCCTCTCGCCCGTTCTTCGTTTTCGTTCCCCCTTTGTTCTCCTCTTCGCGGGGCTTCTTGTACCAGCGTTGTCTTGGTTTATTCCTCGGTTGGTTGAGCGGTAATGTATCACCATTACCGAGCACGCTCCTCCCACACAGTATATAAATACTAGTATGGAGAATAACTCTGGTGAGCAACCAATTGGTTTCTTCCACCCAGTTATTGACATAAAAGGAATTTAATGATTGTTAGATTAACTACCTACCTACTCAGTGAACCATTTTCGTTACCTCCCAACTACCCACTCATCAGTTTTCCATAGTATGACAGTGAGTAAGACTGTGTTTGCATGGTTTGTAAGCGTTCTTATTTTACTTCTCTTCATCTTTCACCCCTCTCCTATTTTCTCCGACTATTTTTCTGACTTGTCGGCAGTGGCCGGCGGATGATGATGGTGAGCCTTTTTTCTCTTTTCTGAATGAATGTTAACCCAGGAGTGATAGGTGTTCCTCCTTACTTAACCCCTTATTTCTTCTTCTCTTAACCCTCTACTCTTTCCTTTCTCTCGGGCTAACCTTAGAGTGGATCTTAGGGTCTTGTTAGCCTTAGCTTTTGTAGAACGTCACCCAGAATCTGTACTTCATTCGTCAGCCAGACTCTGTACTGAACGGACGCATTTCCTGAGCTCTCTGATATTGCATCTACTTTTGCATATTGCTGAGAATTTACTTTTGGACAGTTTTAAATTTGATATACTTGCGTCTATATTCACGGTGTTATAGTTAAGTAATTGAATATTAGTTGTTTTTAGCGATTTAGAAGTTTTCATAGCGTGTCGGCTTAATTTAACTTACACTTGTGACGGTTTAAACTAATTTTAACTGCGCGATGCCGTCGCAGAAAGCGTCGTGTGTTAGTGTGGGGTAAACCGGTGGTATTCGGAATTTAAGGATTATAACGGCGGTCCTATGGCGATTACCGAGAGATCAGTTTGTTTCTTTTGCGAGTTAATGGAGGAATTAGTTGACATAAAACGAAATGTACGTGAGGTAACCGAAAGACTTGCAACGCTTGATGAGGCAGGGGTGGGCTACGGTTGACGGAAGCCGAACCAATACTAACGTTGAAGACGTTAGTAATTTGAAGGGTGAGGTGCGTAACGTAGTTTCAGGTTTAGGTAGCTTGTCGGGAAGGTGGGATACAGTTGAGGAAGGGGTTGTTAGAAAATCTAGAAGAGGAAGAACCATTGTTGTCCCAAGGCGATATGATGACTAAGCTGATTGATGCAGCATTGCTTGTATATATTAAGTTAAGGTGTATATATATCCATCTCATAATTGTAAGGTTAGTGAAAAATTAACTTAATTTAGAGCTAGCATTTTTGGGCTCTTGTGGCATCATTGTTTGGCCACTCTGGTGGCATCATTTTGGGGCGCTGCGCGTCCTTTCTACTCGTTTGTGGAACGTGGTACTTACAGGGTGTGGTCTTATAGAGATCTCTCTTGCAATTCAGTTTGGTTGTTTAGATACAAGATTGTTGCATCGTGCAATAGTCCAGGTTGTGTTGTTGTTGCAAGGTTGAGAAAGAAGACCATAAATAGTGCCCCTTTGTTTTTATCTTAAATTCATACAACTGAGGCCTAAGGTAGGCCCACATCGAGTCAGCAACCCTGAGGTAGGGCCTAATAGGATCTCAAATCCGTAAGTTTTAATTTTAGCTTAACTTGGGCTGTAGGTTGAACTGGCCCTTTAGAACTTGGCCGTTCACGGCTCAGCTGGGATTTTGAACCCAACAAATAAATAAATAACATGGTCCTTCAGAACCGGATTCTAGCCCAAGATTGAGTCAGTGACTATTTTTCGGCAAAGTTCTGATTGTGCAAATTGTAGCCCAAGTTAGGCCTAGACGTTGAACATTATTGAGTTAAGGTCCCAGGGTAGAAAGTTTGGTCGCCCAATGCGAAACTTGGCCACGTCTGTCGTTGTTTTGGCCTACATTTTTACCGGTTTGGTTAATTTGGTTTATTATTGAATTAAGGTCCGACGGTAGAAAGTTTGGTAGCCCAATTGCGAAACTTGGCCACTCGTCTGTCATTGTTTTTGGCCTACATTTTACCTGTTGGTTAAATTTGGTTATTATTCGTAGGCGAAGGTTGCAGACTTCGGTGCGCCAGTTACTTGGTGGAAAAATTGGTATTCCATACTGGTGGTGGTTAGTACCCCACCCAGCAATTCAGTTTATTTGAAAAAGTAAAATTTACGTTTGATCAGTTTGGTTAAGTATTTCTGCCAATTCAGCTCATTTGGATTGCCCAATTGTTGTTTGCATTGAAGATGAGTGCATCTGAATTGAACAAGTTTAAAAAAAGGAGAGGCGCCTACAAGGTCATTGCCACAATAGATTCTGCCATAGAGCAAGAGGATTTAAGATAGTGACTGCGCAGCTTTCCAATTAGAAAACTAAAAGGTTGCTCTAAGTGAAGTAAATGTTAAAATTGAGGCTCTTATAGAAGAGGATGAAATAGAAAATAACATAATTTACTTTGAAGAGATTATTGATGATATAATTAAAGTAGGCCACCGAGCAAAAGAGTTTAGCAGCGCATTACAGTTAGAGACCAGGTCTAATAATGAAACACAACACTCAACAAATGATGTTTGTGAAGTTAAGGTTAACAGATCTGCAGTTCAATTACCGAGGCTTGTACTCAAAACATTTTCTGGGAGTATTCAAGAATGCAAGGATGGGCAGACAGTTTTCAATCAGCAGTTCATTCTAGTCAAGTGTTAAGTGCGGTGGAGAAGTTTAATTATTTGCAGTCCATCTTGGAAGGGGGAGGCAGCAAGACAATAGCAGGATTAGCATTAACAGAGGCTAATTATAATGTGGCTTGGGATATACTAAAGAAACGGTTTGGTAAGCCAGAGATCTTAATTAAAAAGCCACCTCCGTGAACTTTTAGTACCTCCTGTTAATAATCCTAATAGTGTCAAGGAGTTACGGCAGTTATATGATGAATTTGAAGTTAGAACTAGGTCCCTGGACAACTTGGTGTAGGAATGGAAAGGTATGGTATATAATGTTGGTTACTATACTGGAATCTAAATTGCCTAGCTCAATTTTGCTTGAATTAGTAGGGGACACTCTACACAACATGTGTACATCCCTCTTCAGCAGATGTTAAGTCTTTTAGGTACAGAATTAGCAAGACGAGAGGGAATTGAGTTTGCACAGTGGGATGTTAAACAAGGGACAAGGGCAGGCACAGCACAAAGTTTCTACAAAAAGGAATAGCCCAGGTACAGTGTCAGCTCTACATGCGTCCTCTGAGAATAAATTAAAGGGAATCAGAATGCATATTTTGCGAAGGCAACCACAAGTCATATAAATGTGAGGTGGCTGAGGCTTTACCTGTGAGAGAGAGAAAAGGACAGGGTACTAAGTCTACAGCATGTTTTAAATGTTTTTTCGAAAGGTCACAGAGCAGTTTTGCAAGTTTAAAATTTTGTGCAAAAAATGTCATGGTAGGCACCAGCCATTATTGTGTGAAAACACTCCTAGTAGGCCTACCCCAGAAGTAGAGACATCAGTGGCACATGCCACTGCTATGCAAGGGAGTAAAAGTAAAGGGGGATTATTGCAAACAACTGCAGCCTTATTAATTGGGAATGGTGGAGAAGCTACTGTAAGAGTGTTGTTTGATAGTGGTAGCCAGTGTAGCTTTATTAAGACCAGAATTTCCAGAAAATTGAAGTTTAAGAAACTTAAGAGGGAAAATTTAAGAATTTCTGGGTTTGGAGGTTCCGTTTCAAAACCGAACCAAATTTAAGAAGGTAGAAGTTCTGGTTAAGGGTTGTTACGCAAAGTCCCACTATCAAGGTCCAAGCTGTAGAGATTGAGGAACTTTGTGCTCCAGTCACTACTTGTTTAGATATGGCATGTATCCAAGAATTGCAAGTTAAAGGAATTAATTTGGGCGATAATAAGTTTGAAGGAACAGAAGATATTAGTCTTTTGATTGGAGCTGACTATTATTGGGACTTCATCACTGGTAATATTGTCCGTACATCTCAAGGCCCAGTAGCTATTGAAAGTAAGCTAGGCTGGATGCTACATGGTAGCTATTGCAATGAAATGGAAATTAAGGCTCTTTTTGTTAAGATTGAGGAGAACAGCCATGGTTTGGAAAGGCATTTGAAAGCGTTTTGGGAACTTGAATCCATTGGCATAAAGGACAAACCGGCAAGTACAGTGAACAATGATGTTTTAGAGCATTTGAAAAAGGGATTGGGTTTAGAGATGGTTGCTATGAAGTTGGCCTCCCTTGGAAGGATTCTTGTAAACCTGGTTCAAACCTTCAGCTAGCTAATCGGAGGTTGGAGACTTCATTGTACAGGCTAAGAAAAAATGAGGAGTTGTTATTGAATACAATGAGGCTATCCTAAGCTATGTAAGGGAGGGCTATGCTGAAAGGGTGCAAGGTGAGCTGGGAGCCAGGAGGACATTATCTGCCACACCATGCAGTGGTACGGCGAGACAAAATTAACCAAACTGAGGGTAGTTTTTGATGGCTCAGCCAAGGACAAAGGTGGTGTGTCCTTGAATGACTGTTTGGATGCTGGGCCAAATTTAAATGCAGATTTTATTTTCCTTGTTACTGAGATCAGGTTTGGTAGAGTAGCATTGACTGCAGATGTGAAGCAAGCCTTTTGCTGATAAAGTTAAAACAGAGGACAGAGATGCAGTAAGGTATCTGTGGTGGATACGAAGACTGTGAAAATGAACCTAAGGTTCAAGCATATAGAATGAAATCAGTTGTTTGCCTCAGCTCTAGTCCATTCTGTTGGCAGCTACTATGCAGTACATTTTAAAAATATTCTGAAGTCTATCCTAACACTATGGAACAATAAGTAAAATTTTATGTTGATGATTGCTGTGTTCCGTGGATAATACAGAAATGGCTAAACAGATATCATGGAGGCTAGAGCTATAATGAGGGAGGCTGGCATGGAGCTTAGAAAATGGCAGACCAATCATTCTCAATTACAACAGTTTATGAGTCAGTCCTGTGTAGTACCTGATGCAGCAGAAAGTATCGAGGATTCTGGTATTAAGGAGTTGTGGGCAATAGACACAAAAGTGCTAGGCATTGTTTGGCAGCAAGATGATGATTTGTTTACCTTCAATGGGAAATCTTTAGTAGAGCTGGCTGAGAATGAGACAAGGTGGACAAAACGTACAGCTCTTAGTTTGGCTTCAAAGTTCTTTGATCCTCTTGGATTCCTGCCTCCAGTTGTGATAAAGTCAAAAATTTGGTTTCAGAGCCTCTGGGAAATTGGACTTGGTTGGGACCAAGAGTTACCTGATCATATGGAGGTAAGGTGGAAATATTGGTTCAAAGAATTGGCACATCTTGGAGACATTGAAATCCCAAGATGGTACTTTGGAGAGTTGAACAATAGTCCAGACAATTTGGAGCTGCACATCTTTTGTGATGCAAGTGAGGAAGCCTATGCAACTTGTATTTATATTAGAGGCACATTGCAAGAGGAAGTAAGTTGCAGGTTGGTTGCTACAAAGAGCAGAGTAGCACCTTTGAAAAGGTTTTCTGTTCCAAGGTTGGAATTGATGGGTGCAGTTATTGCTAGTCGGCTTGCAGTTATAGTGCAAAAGTCTTTGGCCCTCTCTGAAATTCCAAGCTATTATTGGACAGACTCCACTATAGTTTGGCACTGGTTAAGAAGCCAGGCAAGGAAATGGAAACCATTTGTTGCCAATAGGGTGGAGGAAATTCAAGCGCACACAGATCCCAAGCAATGGAAGCATTGTCCAGGCACCCAAAACCCCGCTGATTTACCAACACGAGGAATTTCAGTGAAAGATCTTGCACAGTCAAGTTTGTGGTGGAATGGGCCAGAGTGGCTAAAACTTGGAAGTGAAAACTGGCCTTCTAATCAGTCTATTGTAGGAGAATGCCAGGCTGAAGAAGCATGGGTGAGTGAGGTGAGAAAATGCGCTGTGAACAGTTGTCAAGTTATGCAGCAGGACCCATATTGAGGCTTGAGGACATTAGCAGTCTGAAAAGATTGTTAAGAGTGACAGCATGGGTATATAGATTTACCAACAATATTAAGGGAGAAACAAGAAGGGAAGGAATTCTGAACAGTAATGAGATTCAGCAAGCCAGGAAATACTGGGTGGTATGTGTGCAGAAGGAAAAATTTGGTGAAGAGAGGGAATTGCTCACCAGCCATCCATTACAGGTTCTACCAACACATTCTGCTCTCAAGGGTTTGGATGTGTTTTTGGATCAGGATTTATTGAGAGTAGGAGGTAGACTACAGTTTTCTGGCTTCCAGAGGAGAAAAGACATCCAATTTTGCTACCTTCTGGGGGGCACTTTGTGGACCTTTTGATCCTGGATACTCATCATAAGCTGTTACATGCTGGAGTTAGAGAAGTGATAATAGAGATCAAACAACAGTTTTGGATTCCCAAAATTAGACAAGTAGTAAAAAAGGTCTTGCATAAATGTGTGGTTTGCAAGCGTTGGAGTGCAAATCCTTATTATGAAAAGGTGGCTCCACTTCCAAGAGAACGGTGTGTCTATACTGCCCCATTTGACGTAGTGGGAGTAGACTTTGCAGGGCCAGTCTATGTGTATGAGCGAGGGGAGTCTAACAAAGGTTATATATGTCTTTTCACCTGTGCTACCACCAGAGCAATCCATTTGGAGTTGGTAAGCAACTTAAGTAGTGATGTATTTCTTTTGGCCTTCAAAAGGTTTGTGAACAGAAGGGGTTTCCCAAATAAAATCATATCGGATAATGCAAAAACCTTCAAAAAGGCTGCAAAGGAACTCCATGAAATTTGGTCCTTGCTAAAAGAGGAAGGATTCCAATCCTACTTTTCACACCAAGGGGTACAGTGGGAGTTTATTGTTGAGAGAGCACCATGGTGGGGAGGATTTTGGGAAAGGCTAGTGAGAAGTGTAAAGTGTCCATTAAAGAAACTTTTAGCTAATGATCATTTGAGCAAAGAAGAATTCTGCACTGTTTTATGTGAAGTAGAAGCAATGGTGAACAGTAGGCCTATCACTTTTGTTTATAACAGTATGCAGGATGCGGAGCCATTGACACCAAATCATTTTCTTTGTGGTAAACGATTAACATCAAGCCCCAGTGTGCCAGAAGACTTGCAGCTTATCCAGAGCACTCAAGGAGGGTTAACCAGACGGTTCAGGTACCTTGAAGAGCTACAAGATCAGTTATGGAAGAGGTGGCAGATGGAATACTTGCCAGAACTCAATTATTACCCATCAGGCAAGGTAAAGGGCTCCAATGCAAATTGTATCAAGGTGGGAGAAGTGGTAATGATTGTGGATGAAAGACCAAGACAATGCTGGAAGCTTGGCATAATTGAAGAGTTGTTTGTTGGCAAAGACAATTTAGTTAGGTCTGCACTGGTAAAGACTTCAGGAGGAAAGTTAAAGAGACCTATACAAAAACTCTATGCTTTAGAAATCAGCAAAAACACAGATAGTCAAGATGAAACATTTGAGTTACAGCCTCATGGAGAAGGTTTGGCTAACCTTGCAGAAGGTAACGACAACAATGCCTCTTCGGTGGGGAGTGTTAGAAAATCTAGAAGAGGAAGAACCATTGTTGTCCCAAGGCGATATGATAACTAAGCTGATTGATGCAGCATTGCTTGTATATATTAAGTTAAGGTGTATATATATCCATCTCATAATTGTAAGGTTAGTGAAAAATTAACTTAATTTAGAGCTAGCAATTTTGGGCTCTTGTGGCATCATTGTTTGGCCACTCTGGTGGCATCATTTTGGGGCGCTGCGCGTCCTTTCTACTCGTTTGTGGAACGTCGTACTTACAGGGTGTGGTCTTATAGAGAGCTCTCTTGCAATTCAGTTTGGTTGTTTAGATACAAGATTGTTGCATCGTGCAATAGTCCAGGTTGTGTTGTTGTTGCAAGGTTGAGAAAGATGAACAAAAATAGTGCCCCTTTTGTTTTTATCTTAAATTCATACAACTGAGGCCTAAGGTAGGCCCACATCGAGTCAGCAACCCTGAGGTAGGACCTAATAGGATCTCAAATCCGTAAGTTTTAATTTTAGCCTAACTTGGGCTGTAGGTTGAACTGGCCCTTTAGAACTTGGCCGTTCACGGCTCAGCTGGGATTTTGAACCCAACAAATAAATAAAATAACAGGGGTTAAGGTTAGTCCGAGAGTAGTAGATGGGGAGGGATTTAGAGAAGTTAAGGGTGGAGTTAGGCCGCGTACGTTAGGTGATAGGAATCCCCCCCTATCGAGGTTTCGAACCCTTTCGCCCATTTGGAAAGGGACGTGAATGAGGGGAAACTATTTTAATTGGGGACTCTTTAGTGCGCCACATGGACAAAGAGTTCGTTGAACGGCATCCAACCAAGAGGAGGAGGGTCTGTCTCCCAGGGGCCAGGGTTGACAGAGTTAGAGACGAAGTGGATAGGATTGACGTTGCCTCCCGTCACTCGATGTTGGTGACGATGGTAGGAGGCAGCGACTCGTATAGGCCCGATACGAGAGTGCTTGACCTTTTGGAGAGATATAGGGGTTAATTAGGTCCATGAAGGGGAGGTCAGATAGGTCTTTAGTTCTAGGTATTACCCCTAGGCACGGGTTGGGTCTTAGGATTACGTCAAAAACAATATTTTTAAATAATAAATTAGAAGAGATTTGTGCTGAGGAAAATGTACCCTTCGTAAAGCTGTGGTCCGAATTCAATGATCCTAGCCTTTTTATAAAAGATGGGGTGCATTTTAATGAAATAGGTAATGCTAGGCTAGGTAGGTTAATAGACGAAAACGTGCGAAAGCTGTATAGGTCGAAGCCTTCTTTAAACGTTGTGGGTCTGGAGAACGCGGGCCTGACGTGAAAAATAGTTTAAAACGCGGGCCCGTGGTAAAAAATAACTTAAACGTCTTTTATTGTAACGCGCGTAGTATTAGAAATAAATTAAATGAATTTAAGGCGATAATTTATTCCGGCAACTACGACATAGTTGCTATCACAAACTTGGTTAAATACCGTGACTCGGGACTTGTTGGGGGAACTTGATATATCATGTTTTAAACTCTTTACTAATGGTAGGTTACATAGGTTTGGTGGCGGCGTTTTGCTGTACATTCGTAATTCTCTTAGGGCTATCGAGGTTAAGTTAGATTTTCCGGCAGCAATTAATGCGATATGTGTTGAAGTTAGGGCGCGCAGTATTAGTTTTAATTTTGTTGTTGTTTATAGACCTCCCGTTCAACCCCTCGATACAGATACTACATTTTACTCACTTCTTGGTAATTTTATTGACAATCGGAATAGTATAATTGTCGGAGACTTTAACTGCCCTAATGTTAATTACGAGAATTTTACTGGTAATGAGGAGGGTTTGAGATTGATTGAGTTTATGGAAGATAACTTTTTACGACAGATAGTTACCGAACCAACGCGCGGTGATAATATTTTAGATTTGGTGATGACGAACGGCGAGAATACAGGGTGTACATAAAGTCAGGATCTATTTTTTGTGAAGCACTTGGAAATTATATGGAATTCAATCATAAAATGATAACATTTATTAAATAAGTAAGAGCAGGATTCGACGTGACGCCCATCAGTATCCCTGCACAGCTCAAATCGTTCCGCAGCATTTCTAAACACATTCTGGAGCATTTGCGGTGTTATGTTATCTGCAGCAGTTCGTATACGTGCACGTAAGTTTTCAAGACTCGTAATCTTCGTCTGATAGACGTGCGATTTGATAAAGCCTCATGCAAAGAAATCTAAAGGGGTTAAATCTGGTGATCTCGCTGGCCAAGGTCTGTTGCTTCCGCGTCCGATCCAGCGATTTGGAAAACGTCCATTTAGATAATCCTGAACAATTTTGGCATAGTGACAATGAGCACCATCATGTCGATAGACGACGGTACTAACAATCCTATCCCCGTCGTCTATCAACATGATGGTGCTCCTTGTCACTATGCCAAAATTGTTCAGGATATCTAAATGGACGTTTTCCAAATCGCTGGATCGGACGCGGAAGCAACAGACCTTGGCCAGTGAGATCACCAGATTTAACCCCTTTAGATTTCCTTGCATGGGGCTTTATCAAATCGCACGTCTATCAGACGAAGATTACGAGTCTTGAAAACTTACGTACACGTATACGAACTGCTGCAGATAATATAACCCCGCAAATGCTCCAGAATGTGTTTAGAAATGCTGCGGAACGATTTGAGCTGTGCAGGGATACTGATGGGCGTCACGTCGAATCCTGCTCTTACTTATTTAATAAATGTTATCATTTTATGATTGAATTCCATATAATTTCCAAGTGCTTCACAAAAATAGATCCTGACTTTATGTACTCCCTGTAGAGTCGAAGGTTTAGGATGTAGTGATCATCAAATTCTTAGGTTTAAGTTATTGTTAGAAAACACTAAGGATAGTAACGTAATAGAAGTCCCTGATTTTTGTAGGGCTAATTTTGATAGTATTGCGGATAGGATGAGAGTAGTGGACTGGGATAACTTATGGGTAATGACACAAATTTGCATTGGGTGGCGTTTAAAGAAAGTTTTAGGAATATTGAAAGGGAGTTTATTCCTCGTAGGCCCAAGCGCGCTAGAAATCATGGTAGGCCGAAGTGGTGGACTAGGGAAATAGGCGAGTTATAAAAGAGCGTAATAGAGCGTATAGACTTAATAAGCGCAATGGCACGGCAGCTAACTTTAATAGATATATCGAGCTTAGACGTCAGGTTAAAAGATCAGTTAGGAATGCTAAGCGTAATTTAGAGATACTTATAGCTGCGAATAGTAAACATAATCCCAAAAAAGTTTTTTGAATACGTTAATAATCGTAAGCCGATAAAAGATAACATAGGCCCTCTAGTGGATGTTAATGGCGCTTTGGCTTCTGACGCTCAGGCGATGGCGGGTATTTTCAATAACTTTTTTTGCGACAGTTTTTACCGTAGAAGACGTAAATAATGTCCCCGACGTGGACGATATCATTCCATTTAGTAGCGAGACTATTTTGGATGAAATAACTGTTTACGAGGCTGAGATTGCGCATTATATCAATAGGCTAAAAGTTGGCAAGGCTCCAGGCCCTGACGCTTTTTATCCCAGACATTTGAAAGACGTTATCCTAGGCCCCTTAACGAAGATTTTTAATCAGTCACTCGAAACGGGGATTATTCCTGAAGATTTCAAATTAGCTAACGTCACGCCTATTTTTAAAAAGGGCGACCGCGCAGTAGCTAGCAATTATAGGCCCATTAGCTTAACGTCAATTGTCGGTAAACTTTTGGAATCTGTAGTTAGGGATCGTATCATCGATCACTTAGGAAGTAGAGATTTGATTAATAGTAGTCAGCATGGGTTTCGACGCCATAGGTCTTGTTTAACTAATTTGTTAGAATTTTATAACGAAATAGTGCGCGAATACGATAGGCATAGAGCGGCTGACGTTATTTATTTAGATTTTAAAAAGGCGTTGATACAGTTCCGCATAGGAGACTAATTGTGAAGGTCAAAGTGCACGGTATACGCGGTCAGGTAGCTAACTGGTTAGAAGAATGGCTTCGTGCTAGGAGACAGAGGGTCGTAGTTAATGGTAGTGAATCGGGGTGGTTAGATGTAGGTAGCGGTGTCCCACAGGGTTCAGTGTTAGGCCCACTGCTGTTCGTAATTTACATTAACGACATAGATGTAGGATTGATTAGTAACGTGTCAAAATTCGCAGACAATACTAAAATAGGCGGTAAGGTTGTTAACGAGGACGATAGTAATAGGCTCCAAGACGATGTAAATAGGATTATGGAGTGGACAGATAAGTGGCAGATACAATTTAACGTAGACAAATGTAAAGTTTTGCATGTAGGTTCTCGCAACAATAATTACACGTACACGTTGGATGATAGGGAGTTAGCGAGCGTTGACGAGGAAGTAGATTTAGGGGTACGCGTATCTAAGGATTTAAAGGTTAGGAACCAGTGCCTGGAATCTTGCGCAAAAGCTAATAGGATGTTAGGCTTCATAGCGCGTAATTTCGAATTTAAATCGATGGATATTATATTGCCCCTTTAAAAGTCCCTAGTCAGGCCTCATTTAGACTATGCCGTTCAGTTTTGGTGCCCGTACTTACGTGAGGATATTGCTAGGTTAGAAAGGGTTCAGCGTCGTGCCACGAAACTGATTCCGTCATTGCGCAACAAGCCTTATGAAGATAGGATTAAAGAGTTAGACCTGTATTCACTCGAAACTAGGAGATTAAATGTGGAGCTTGTTGAAGTTTTCAAAATCGTTAATAACATCGATAATGTAAATTTTGACAAATTGTTAAGTTTCGATAATAGTAATACTCGTAATAACGGATTTAAGTTGCGTGGCAGACGTTTCATTACTAATATCGCTAAAAAACTTCTTTACGTTTAAAGTAATTGATAAATGGAATAATCTTCCCGCGCCGTCGTGAACTCTACCAGCGTTAATGTGTTTAAGAACCGTCTTGACAGACATTTTAAAAATATTAACGGTGTTTAAAATAAAAAAATAAACAATTAGCAACAGGAGCGCTGGGGGTGGTGGTCGAGGATGAGTCTGTTGACGATAAATGCCAGCTTGTGACATGCCAGCGTGTGATGCCAGGAAAAAAAAAAATTAGACTAACACGAACGTAGATGTAGCTCGTAGCGTAAACTAACCCACTTTTTGTTTAACTTTACCAACTTTTTTTTTCTATCTCCTTACTTTGCATGTCTGTAACTCTCTTTTCTCGCATGTTTGTAGTTTGCATGGTATGACAGTGAGTTAAGACTGTGTTTGCATGGTTTGTAAGCGTTCTTATTTTACTTCTTTTCATCTTTCAACCCTCTCCTATTTCCTCCGACTATTTTTCTGACTTGTCGGCAGTGGCCGGCGGATGATGATGGTGAGCCTTTTTTCTCTTTCTCTGAATGAATGTTAACCGACGTGATAGGTGTTCCTCCTTACTTAACCCTTATTCTCTTCTCTTCTCTTAACCCCCTACTCTTTCCTTTCTCTCGGGCTAACCTTAGAGTGGATCTTAGGTGTTTGTTAGTCTTAGCTTCTGTAGATCTGTAGACAGAGCTGGGCAATAAATACATTGAATGTATTTAAATACTAAATACTAATACATGGGAGAAATGTATTTAAATACTAAATACTAAATACATTTTACGAATGTATTTAGATACTAAATACAAAATACATCAATTGTATTTAAATACATTTGTAAATACATTTTAAATACATACATACATACTTCAGATGAGTGTACAGATTCGTTGTAGCATTGCTTGCAGCAGAGACTTCGTGTTTACACAGCAAGCAGGTGCACTTTACCTTATTACCGTCTTTAGATTTAATTTTAAAGTATTCTCCATCAAACAGAGGGTGCACTAAATTGTTATCTGCAGATATATCACTGTTTGATTCACCGGATTTGCTTGTTGAAGCCATGACACGCACACGATAAAGAAATCAACCGCTTTCGACTAAGAGTGGCACACAACTGATTGAACTGACACGTTGAAACATGAACCATGCTGTACTACACTGTCGACGCGTCGTACTGTACTAGTACAGAACGTGTATTAAACCAGTAAAAGTATTTACATTCTTATATTTTGAGTATTTAAATACATTGTATTTAAATACTCATTAAAGTATTTAAATACTATATTTAAATACATGAAAACAATGTATTTATAATACAGTTCTAAATCACAAATGTATTTAAATACGTATTTAAATACAAATGTATTTAAATACTGCCAGCTCTGTCTGTAGATCATCGTCATTATATCATGATTATTATTATTTAGCAGATTAGTTGTGGTTAACTAGATGTGACTTCGTGCATCTTGAAAAATGAAACGACATTATCCATCAGGAGCTGAAAAACGGAAAAAGAAGAAAATAGGGGAGGAGAAGCTTTCCAGTAGCACAGGTGAGATGTGCCACGTGTATATTCTTATGGTTACAGTTCAGGCAACTAGGTTAGGTAGACCATCAAGCTAGGCAAGTGCTCAGGAATCGTGTAGAGTAAGCTAGTCTCTGTAATATTTATAATATTTCGAAATGTGAAATTTAATGGATCACATCACCTCAAATTCTGTTCACACAGATCAATTATCAAACAAGATAAGAAAGAGTATTTTAGCAAAAATTAACAGAATATGTAATGTTATGTTCTTCTCAGGAGCACTACTGAAATATTTGGAAAAGCCATCCTCAGCAAAGCCTGATGAGCATCATGAGCCAACAGCAGGACCATCCTCTATGCAACCTCAAACACCAGTAGAAGTAGGGCCTGATGAACCAACAAATGGCCCATCTTCTGTTCAGCTTCAAACACCACACACAGGTATTTCTACTGAGCAACAAGAACCAAGTCCAGATTTCACATTCCCTAAAAGAAAGGACGGTAGAAGCGTTCATCACCATTACATGTACAGAACATTAATTAATGGGGAAAAAATAAAGCGAAGCTGGCTGATGTACTCTAGAAAGAATGATGCTCTTTATTGCTTCTGCTGCAAGTTGTTTTCAAGGAACTCATACAAACTGATTACGGATGGACTTTCAGACTAGATAAACGTTGATTCGCTTCTGAAAGGCCATGAAAATAGTTCAGAACATGCAGATAACATGGCAACATAGAAGGATCTGGAACTGCGGCTAAAAACTGGGAGGACCATTGACCAAACTGAAATGTCATTAATGGAGGTAGAGCGAAGACGCTGGCGAAATGTTCTCACACGTCTTGTAAGTATAATCCAATCACTGGCAGAGAGAAACCTTGCTTTCAGGGGGTCTTCCTCTACATTGTACAATCGAGACAATGGCAACTTCTTGAAGGATTGAGCTGCTTGCCAAATTTGATCCAGTGATGAAACAACACATCAGCAGAGTCGAAAGTGGCCAATATAGTCATTCAAGTTACCTAAGAAACATCATTCAAAATGAGCTCATTGTGTCCATTAGTGGGAAGATCTTGGATGCCATTGTTGTAAAAATAAAACAAGCTAAATATTACTCACTCATTTTAGACTGCACTCCAGACATAAGCCACCGAGAACAGATGTCGATTATTATCAGAACTGTTAAAATGGGTGAAGTACCAGAAATAAAAGAATACTTCTTGGGCTTTGTTGAGGCTTCAGAAAGTACAGGCCTGGGTTTATCAGTTCTGATTCTGAAGAGACTAGATGAACTGAATATTCACTTTGATGACTGCAGAGGACAGTCATATGACAACGGAGCGAACATGAAGGGCAAGAACAAAGGTGTTCAGGCAAGGTTATTAGAGAAGAACTGTCGTGCACTCTATGTTCCATGTGGGTGCTCACACTCTGAATCTTGTAGTGGCTGATGCAGCTAAAGCTTCCACAGATGCCATCAGCTTCTTTGGCAACGTACAAAAATTGTACAACCTCTTTGCAGCAGCTACACAGAGATGGACAATCCTAAAGAAGCACGTGAACATAACACTCAAGTCTTGGAGTGAAACCAGGTGGAAGAGCCACAACATCAGAGAGGCCCTTTTGGAAGTCAGAAACAATGCCACAGATGCCATAGCCAGGACTGAAGCATAAGCACTTGCAGAGGAGGTAGGATGTTATCGCTTTCAGATTTGCACAGTAGTATGGTATGCCATTCTTCATGCAGTTAACCATGTGAGCAAACTTCTGCAGTCTCCTACAATGCAGTTTGATGTGGCAGTCAACCTCCTCACAAAAACAAAAGACTCGCTCACCAGCTACAGAAACACAGGTTTTGTTGCAGCACAAGTCTAGCTAGGGACATATGTGAGGAAATGAATGTGGAGGCTGTGCTGAAGGAGAAGAGGCTCCAGATCCACAAAACACTTTGCTTACGAAGCTCCTGACGAAACATTTACAGAAGCCTTAAGAGGCTGGAAGTAAAATTTTTCAATGTGGTGGTGGATTGTGCCATCGGGTCAATAATGAGAGATTCAAACATTAGATGATGTGAGGGACATATTTGGGGTTCTCCTAAACTTCACCCACAATGAACAAGGAAGACTTGTCCTGCAAGTGTGAAAAGCTCTCTAAGATACTGAGCTTTGGAGCTGACCCTGACATTGATGGAAGAGAACTGGCCCTCGAAATTAAGAACTTGCCGACTTTACCTTCACACAACATGACTGCATTGGAGCTTCTCTCCTTCATTCATCAGAAGCAACTGGAGGAACTATACCCCAGTCTCTGGGTTGCACTAAGAATTGCCTCAGATCATCAATGGGGCAGGATCGCCTCAGTGGCCTTGGCATCATAAGCATCAACCAGGATGTTGGCAGGGAGATTTCATATGATGATGTTATTGATGATTTCGCCCAGAAAAAATCTAGGAGGCAAAAATTTTGAAGATACAAACTGTTCTGTATAACTGTTAGCTATTACACGATTGTATTGTAGAGTTAGTAATTGTTTGGTAGTTGATAATTGCACTATTTTTTTATACATAGTTCTGTGTCATTTATTCTAAATAATGTATAAGCTAATTTTCAGGAATTTCATGAAGAGTATTTTTTCTGTTTGTCTTCTGAAAGTACATATTTGTTGTTTTGAACATAAATGTTTCATTAAAATTGTTTCATAATTGTTTTTTATTAACACAGCCATTTTTTGTATGTGTGTGCTGAGGTGATGTAGTAAGGCGTGAGTTGGTGGATGGAGGGGTGGGGCCTCATATGGGTATTCTGCTTAGGGCCCCCTAATGGCTAGAAACGGCCATGTTTAATAGTAATAACAATAAGTCGTTACAGTCTGAAGAAGTTCTGTTCGATTGGAAACTTGTAAACATTACGCCAATATTTACAAAACTGGACAAATCGCTTCCGGAAAATTATCGTCCCATTAGCACGGCCGCCGAGGGCTGCCCTGGGCCCCGGGAAAGGATTGGTATATGGGCCCCCCTGTTTACTCCGTATTTTATTATGAATGTTTTTTGTGTACATAACAAACAAACCGATTATATGTCCAAGTCACTATTCAAAACATACAGATAAACAACTCAGAGGAAAATGACCATTTTATTTTTCGAATCAATTATATTAATTCTATCACCATACAATTTACAAATGCAGTACCAGTCCATGTAGGCAAGACAGTTGTTTACTGCAAGATTTTCATAATTAGAATTGTACTTCCTTTGCCTTCTCTCTAGCAAAGTGATAAATGATTCTGATGAAATTTAAAGTACGGGCTAACTGGCTTTCAATTACAATGGTTCCCAGATCTGTCAGTCGGTCTATGGCGCCAATAATCCAATAGGGTTGCAGCACCTTAAACAGAAATATATATATAAAAAAGTCGGTCTTGGGCATTGGTGGACCGCAGATAATATTTTATCTATTTCAGTTTGACTATGATATCTATGAAATGTATGTTCATTAATTATATTTCCTCTCTGTTATTTAATCATTTGCTTTATTAATATTTTTAGATTTTATCCCCCTCTTTCTGGGTCCCCTAGAGGTCCGGGCCCCGGGGATTTATCCCGGCTTCCCCGCCCTCTCGGCGGCCCTGCCCATTAGTCTGACTTCAGTGACAGTAGTTGGTAAGCTTATGGAGACGATGGTTCGGGAAAATACTGTACTTAATCACTTAGAAATAAGTAAATTAATCAAAGATTCTCAACACGAACCTCCGACGTAACCGTTCTTGTCTTACTGATCTGCTGATTTATTTAATGATATTTAAACATATACGACGGAAATAAAACGGTGGATATTATATACGCAGAGAGCTACCGGAAATTTCCTTTCCTCACGTCCGCAAACATCTGGGAATCATCAGAAATCGAAAAACACACGTGATTTTCAAGGAGAGAGAAACAGAAAGGATGTTTGTCTTCTCCCGAAAGCCCCACGAAAAGGTAACGTTTTCCGAGCCTATATAAGCCATAGTTCACTAAACTCGCCCTCCCTTTGCTCGTTACTCCTCCTCGTGAATCTCCTCTTTCACGTATCGCCGTTCGACCTCAGCCGGCCTCAGTCCCTCAAGCAACACTCAACAATACACGAAGCGAATCAACACTTTAGGCGACCTACGATTTCATCACTCTATCGGCGTCATCCTTCTGGCACTGCCTTCACTCATCCTTTACCACAATTCGATCGGCGCCCATTCAACAAGTATCTCAACAGGCCCTTAGCACATCCTCCTGCCGGTAGGCCAACACGTCTTCAGAGTTATCCACGTCGAAACGCAGGACGGTAAACCTTCACGTAGGTTTCTTCAGTCTCCAGAGTTATCCATGTCGAAATCGCAGGTCGGTAAGCCTCTTGTCGGCCTCACTCGGCCTATAGTGTTTTGTTACGTCGTGCTAGACTATCCAGGATTCAAAGCTGAAAAGTCCACAAACTCATTCTAATCGCGTAGGCCCTAAAAAGTGTCTTCAATACCGTTCAGACCAACTCTCCCGTTAAGACCAGTAGCCCTATTCAAGTGTTGTACCAATACCGTAGTTTTGTATCACCCTGTTATTGTGTTCATTCATATAATTTACTTATTTTGCATTCGATTGTGTATGTGCTCTTTTATGCATTTCATTTTTACCGACCTAATCCATGTACCGTACCATACCGTACTTTCATTATTTCAGTTATTATTGGCTTAATTACTTATTCTTTGTTCACTTCTGCATATCTCATTAGCCTACCTGAATTAGTGTATTTACTTAACAATTAGACTGTATAACCATTTCTTATTGCCATGATTCAGTTATCTTTAATATAGTATAAATACCATTATATAATTGTTAATCACTATAAATACCGTTATAGAATTGTTAATCACTATGAACAAATAATTGATTTATTTTCCTAATTAAACACAAAACAACACAGTAATTTCTCTCTCATTATTAAATATTGTTTGTTTAGGCTGTAGGCCCAAGCTGGTGACCCCTAATTATTCATTTCAATTTAATTCATAAATTATAGTAAGCCTACTTTCTTGGTCACATCAAATTGGTGATCCGTAAACCCCTATATATATTTCGATTTTCAAAAGGCGTTTGATAAAGTGCCACAAAGGAGATTATCAGCTAAACTTCATTCTCACGGAATTGATGGTAATGTTCTTAAATGGATTAAAAATTGGCTGAGTGGACGTAAACAAAGTGTGGCCATTAATGGCAAAGCGTCCTTAATAATGTGGAGTGTTAGACCACTGTTAGGTATTAAGTTAGCAAATAGACATAAAAGTTACTTAAGGTGCTTTGCTTTAGATCTTCTTTCGGGGTCTATCAATTGCGCCAGCGTCAACAAACCTCGACCAACCCAGTCCTACCTTACAAATTTAGACGCTGTAGACATTACCCCTAACTGACATAATAATTAGATACTTAACCTAATCACCAATTAGTCATTTTCGATTAGGCACGAAATAGGATTTAGAATCGACGATTGCTGTAGATAGAAAAATACATGCTGCTTAGGTCAGCCCATGAAACGAACAAACCGGTCTTCCGTCTTCGTGTTTGTTTTCGTGTTGCCACTTGGCACCCCCATTTGAAGTCAGCCTTTCAACTTCTATTCTTTGTGTCTGTTCATCGTCTATCTTCCTTTTGTATTGAATGTCAACGAACTTAACTATAGACCTACACATTACAGTCATATAGTTTGGAGAACTTCCATTCAGAATATTCCCCACATACTTTTTGTATTACATGCATCTCTCAGCACGCCTTTGTTCACTAACCCAATCGGACTTTTTTCTCCTCTCACTTTGTATTAAGTATACTTATGGATGCCTTTGTGTTGTCAATATTTATTTGTAACACAAACCTCTTTCCACACACAATTCTTTTATTCTATCGCCACTGTTATTCATTCCAGGTACGGCATGATTCCTAATTAGGGCCAACTTCCACTTTCCCATTCAGATCACCCATTGCAGTTTACACGCATTCACTTAGCGCATTCCAAATATCCTTCTCTTCCACACATCTGCATCACATGGCGCATATGTTACAATTACTCCTACTTTCACTCTCTTAAACTCAAATTTAGCATCCAGACATGTCATTAACATATTTATACTCCCTCATATGTTGATGCCACCTATATTTCATTAGCAAAGCAACGCCCCTCTTACCTCTTCCTCCTTTCTCCATACAAAATTTCACATTTTTCAGTTCTTCCCATGCCACATCATTACATTTCAGTTTTATTTCGCGCAGACTAAGTGGGAAAATGTCCATCCCAACAAATCTTGCTCATTTGAACCCTTATTTTTGCATGTCTCTAACATTCCACTCTGCAACATAGAGATAATTGATGTTGAATAGACAAAATTGATTAATTAGGCCAAAAATTAAAAACTATGAGATAGCAAATGAAAGAAATGAAGGCTATACATACAATGAGCAAATGAAGTGAGAATGAGAACACAAGAAAAACAAGAGTTACAGTATGAGGATTATTAAAAAGGGAGGAAGTAAGCTTCCTCCACAAACCTAAAACTCTCGTTGCCAGGGTAGCACACTCTCTCCCCAAGGACTGAAGAGGAGAAAGGTGCCATCCTCGTTTTGTTGCTCTGAGAAATGAGACCACCACAAATCCCAGAGACTGATACTCTCAACTAGTAAACGTCTCTCAGTCAAGTGGACAGTACAGTCTTCAGAATATGGCTGAGGGTCCCTCTCCATCACATACTCGCAGGTAAGGCGGGTGTGGCCAATTTGCCTACAACTGACCAAAAAAAATTTCAAAAGATATTCACCACTACTTTCATCAACCAGATTGCGAAAAAATAGACAAAAATTATTCCTAGAGACATAGGCTGATCCAGAGGGGGAACAAGGGGGCTTAATTTGGAGGTCCCATACATCCTGGTTAAACGAGATTAAGTAAAACTTTGAATGCTTATGTCCACGTTGCTTCAATTAAGCAACGTTGCTTCAGTTAAGCCTCGTTGCTTCAGTTAAGCCCCCTGGTCCCTCATCTGGATCCGCCTATGCCTAGGGAAGAGACATGGATACACCAATTTCCATGTAGCCTAATCCAAACAGGCAAGCAATTTGGGCCTAAATGATGCGTGCTGAACAGCTGTCAAACATATACTTAAATGACTTACTGAATTTCAGGTTGGCAGCTTCCGACAACTATGAATAACTTGAACTTTCAATGTAACTCACATATACTTTTATCTATGCTATAAAAAGGGAGTCCTGACCGTCCGTCCCTCTGTATTCTGGATTGGTTGAAAGATAGTGACATCATCGACACGTCATAAAATAGGCGGAGCTCTAGCGCGTGCTTTTCATTCTATTCATTTACGATTCGGCAAACAAAATTATAATTATTTTTAATAAGACAAAAATTTGAATTTTTAAAAATCAATATATATATATATATGCTGTCTGTATGTATGTCTGTGTCTATCTGTCTGTCTGTGTATCTGCCCCACCCTAAAACACGAAACGGCTCCTCGAGAGAAAAAAAATATGTATTAGGTAAAAGTTGTTTAAAATTAATCGAAACCTACAGGAAAATTATTGAATGCCCGGTTAGGTCAACTGTCCGCCCTTGACGATTGCCTAGGTAAAGTCGTGATATTTTCGTTAGTTTTAACAAAAATATCACGACTTAACCTAACCAATCGTCAAGGGCGTACAGTTGACCTAACTGGGCATTCAGTTGACTTAACCAGTTGGTTAATTTTAATGTTTTATATATATATATATTATTTTTTTATGTAGGAAGGAAGAAGCTAAGGGCGAGCGCCCGCAAAAGTGACCCCTCCACAGAAGACGGAGAGAACCAAAAACAAGGTCTCTGAGGCTAAATTATGCCTTTTTTTTTTTTTTAATAAAAATTTTGTAAAGGTTGTGTTGTGTGAAGATGCATAACGAGGAATAGAAGGAGAAGTGTATGTGTGTGTTTGAAAGCATGCTGGACTGCTCACAGGGTAGATGAGACACGGGAAAAGATCAGCTAAGGAGGACAGTGACAGGAGAAACGGGAGTTCCAGCACTCCCTGCCTCCTGTCTGACATCCTTATATATATATATATATATATATATATATATATATATATATATATATATATCAGGTCATCCCATAAGTAATGTCGTTTTTTACAATAGATTAAGTTTAAACTAGTCCTACTCGGTTTAAGCATAAATTTTCCGAAGGTTATATCTAAGAGGAGATCTATAGTGTTTCGCTACATACTTTACAGACCTTGACCAGTGAAGACGTGTGTTTTGCTTTATGTGAA
>JAJOZX010001628.1:772500-813357 GCA_023014485.1 Bathynomus jamesi
ATGCAAGAAGCCGGAGCAGACTTTGCATGCCTCACGGAAACTCATCTAAAGGACTGCCAGGCGAACTGTGAAAATTGTGAGTCCTGTATTGACAAAAAAGAAATACAAATTGACAACTATAACATCCTCCGAGCCGACAGAACAGTGAGACGTAAAGGAGGATGTGCTATTTACACACGCGAAAGGCACATAGCAGAAATGGCTATAAGTACCTCAAACAACTACGTAGAATGTGTAGCAGCAAAAATTGAAAAATTAAATATGGTACTAATTGTAATGTACAGACCCCCAAACACGCCAACCTCAAAATTTTCAGATTCCATTACAGAGGTAAGAAACTTGTAAAAGATCTACACTCTCCAACCCCAAATATTTTTCTCTGTGGTGATTTTAATTTCCCATTCATGAAATATAAAAGGATAGGAAAAAATATATGTATACACCAGGACAAGGGGGGCACACGAGAAGACCAGGAGCAGGTAAAAATGCTACTAGCTTTAGCTGATGAATTTATGTTAACGCAAGAAATAACAGAAAACACAAGAAAAAACAACTGCCTAGATTTGGTATTCACAAACAACAGTAATCTAATTGATAATGTAGAAATATCCCCAACTATGATATCAGACCACAATCATTGAAATAACAACTAATATAAAGGCAACAGGAAAGGAAAGAACACGCACAACAGAAAGAAGCAAATTCGAAATTTTTAATTTTCACTCCAAAGCTATAAACTGGGAAGATGTGACATCCAGCATGGAAGTAATAGATTGGAAAACCATTTTCGAGGCCAAGACAACGGAAGATGCTAATGACGTTAGAGGAGAAGACGTTAGAAATTGTGGAAAAACATGTCCCAAAGATACAACAAAGAGGAAAGAGAAGCAGGTTCGAAAGACAAAAGAGGGCATTGTTCCGAAAGAGAAAAAGAGTGACTGCAAAATTAAGTAATTGTAAAGATAACAACATCAGAAAAATATTAAATGATAAACTGCAAAGTATCGATGTCGTCATACAGGAACTAATCGAGAAGCATACAGAAAAAGAAGAGACGCTATAGAAGCGATAAAGGCTAACTCAAAGTACTTCTATAATTTCGCAAAAAGAAAGTCGAAAAACCATGCGACTATCGGACCTTTAAAAAATGAGAACAGTGATTTATCTGATGATCTAACAGAAGTATCTGAAATATTAAAGCTCAGTATGAATCATCTTTCAGTATCCCAAAAACTGACAAATTGATATGCGATAGAAACGCGTTCTTTGAAGAAGAACCACAAGGGGAAAGTATAACGGATTTCGACTTTACGACGGATGATATTACACAAGCCATAGGGAAACTAAAAACACACTCAGCGGCAGGACCGGATAAATGGAATGCCACACTGATCAAAAACTGCAAGAATGCAATCGCTGAGCCCCTATACTGGATATGGAGACGATCATTAGACACGGGAGAAATACCGGGCATCCTGAAGAGCGCGAACATAGTCCCAATATATAAAGGAGGATCGATCCGAGGCCAAAAACTATAGGCCAGTGTCGCTTACATCTCATCTCACTAAAATATTTGAAAGAATAGTTAGACAGAAAATCTATGACTTTTTGGAAACTCAGAAAAAATTCAATGATAACCAACACGGGTTTCGATCAGGCAGATCATGCCTATCACAACTAATGGAACACTACAACAACATTATTGATTCACTTGAAAGTAATGAAAACTATGATGTACTATACACAGACTTTGCTAAAGCGTTCGACAAGTGTGACCACGGAATCATAATACATAAACTGAAATATATGGGAATAACAGGAAAAGTAGGGAAATGGATATATAATTTCCTTAGTGAGCGGAGGCAAGTCGTTACAGTACAAGGAGTATCTTCATCAGAATCAGAGGTCCTCAGCTCAGTACCACAAGGAACAGTATTAGCTCCACTACTCTTCATAATCATGCTAACTGACATAGATGAGGACGTTACCAGAGACAGCACAGTAACATCCTTTGCGGATGACACAAAGATCAGTAGAAAAATAAGAAACCCAGAAGACATAGGATCTCTACAAACCGACATAAACAAAATCTACAAGTGGACGGAAGACAACAATATGAAGTTTAACACCGAGAAATTTCAGCTATTACGGTACGGAAAAAGAGAAGACCTAAACCATGGAATATTATACCCCAAATGGACAGGAAATTCAGAGAAATTCCAGAGCAAAAGATTTAGGGGTTGTAATGACAGATGATGCGAAATTTGAAACACAAAATAAGATAGCAGTAAACAGAGCAAAGAGAATAACGGGTCAGATATTGAGAACCTTTAAACGAAGGGATAGGAATGTAATGATTCCTCTACTGAAAACCCTGATAATACCCAAATTGGAATACTGCTCGGTCCTAACATCCCCATATAAAAAAGAAGACATTAGACAGCTGGAGGGGATCCAAAGAAGCTTCACAGCCAAGATCAATGGGTGCAAAGAACTAAATTACTGGGAAAGGTTACGAGAACTAGACCTATATTCACTGGAAAGGAGAAGAGAGAGATACACCATTATTTACACTTGGAAAATAATGGAGAAACTAGTCCCTAATCTTACTCTGAATCCCATAACTCCCCAAACAACGGTGGAAAGTAGAAGCGGTAGACTGTGTCGTATTCCCAAATTGAAGGCGAGACAGGGAACATCCTTAACCCTGAAAGAAAATAGTTTTGTAGTGAGAGGACCAAAACTGTTTAATCAGTTGCCCAAAGACCCAAGAAACACGAAGGGAGTTGCAGTGGAAATCTTCAAAAGAAGACTAGACGCCTGGCTCAGAACAATCCCCGATGAGCCGGGCGTACCTGGCTATGTGAGGTGGAGAGCGCAAGAATCCAACTCACTACTTCACCAGGCCAACTCGAGAGGAGGGGCGACAAGCTTGACCTTGGCGAAATGAGAAATCATCGTGCGAAACCTTTGTAAGGTTGTAAGGTAAGGTGTATATATAATATATTATTTTTTACTGTACAGTAAAAAAACGATTAAATTTAACCTTGACGATTGGTTGGGTTAAGTCGTGATATTTTCGTTAAAAAAAAGAAAGGGCGAGTTCTCTGCTAGTTTCTGTAAAAAGTTCTCTAACCTGAGTGACTCCCCCTTTTGGTCGATCTTTTATATATTCCAATATTTCCAGTTTTCCACAAGGTTCCGAAGAGTGAATGAATGAATGACTAGCAGTGTTTCACCGGCGCTTCAACTGCTAAGGTCATACCGCGCCGAAACTAAAGTAAAAAGAGAGCATAAAGAGATGGAACAGGGGGAACTTTGAAGGAGTAACAGTTAAAGAAAAGTCGTGAGAGAGAGAAGTAAAGACACTATGAACAGCAAAGGGAGGAAAAAATTACACCCAAGTCATATTAAATAGAGTGTAGAAGGTCAGTTTGACAGAGAAAAGCGTGTCCTTTGGTACAGGCGTGGAGTCACCCAAAAATAGAGTGAGAGTAAGAGTGGAGCCTGAAGGGCAAAAAGGAAGAACTGGGAGCGAGCAATGGCAAAGGCAGGACAAACCAAAAGCAAATGTGAAACAGAGAGAGGGATGCCGCATAGGCAGGAGGGGGCAACATCTCCCGTCATAAGATGCCCATGCGTAAGATGAGTATGACCGATGCGTGGGCGCACCAGAAAGGTCTCTAACCGACGGTTACGCTGATAGGAGGAACGCCATTGTCGAATCGTGGGGTTCAACGCCCTCAAGGAGTTCCTGGACACATCCTCCCACTGGTGCTGCCGCCGTCGAAGGAGTGACTCCCGGAACACCCTCGTAAAGTCTGACGCCGGGAGAGGCGTGTTAGGGTCGAAAGGCAGGGAGGACACCTCCCTCGCTGCGGCGTCCGCGCGTTCGTTGCCCGGAACACCAACGTGGGAAGGACCAGCTAGTTCTGGATCTGTCGCACCAGTGGGTGCGGAGAGACAAGAGAGGACAGGGCCTCAAGAGCGCTACGGGAGTCAGAATAAATAATAAACGATGTTGAGGGGAGCTGAGAAAGAAACCGAAGGGCCAAATGAATAACCAATAGTTCAGCTGTAAAGATGGAAGCCGGTGGGGGGAGGGGTAATGATTTAATTTCCTATGAGAAGACGGCCGCGCAGCCCACTCCCAGTGGAGAGCGAGAGCCATCAGTGAACACTGGGATGGAGTCAACATGGGAAGAGCAATGGGATAGAAATAGTTGTCGAAGGACGGATGGGTGGGACTGGGACTTTGGTACAGTAGAAAGGAGGGAGCAGATACGTAGGGGAGAAATGGTTCACTGGGGTAGTTGGACGGGGGAGAGGAGAGCAGAGCACGCGCTCCTCCACCCCCAGAGAAGATAGGACGGGGGCCATTCGAAGACCAAACGGTCGAATCAAGTGGGAATGACGGTCAAAGCATGCCACAGTGGAAGGGCCAGAGAGGGATTGAAAGACCGGGATGGGAGAAAACTGCCGAACACGAAAGAGGTATTTTACACCCTCCAAGGTAGGATGGGCATCCAACGGGAGATGGCCACTCTCTGCATACAGGCTAACGATTGGAGAAGATCGGAATGCACCAGTGTTGATGCGCACACCCAAGGAGCGAATCGGGTCCAGCATGCGCAGAGCGGAGGCATGAGTGGAGGAATAGGCTTGACGGCCATAATCCAACTTACTTTGGACCAGGGAGTGGTAGAACCGCCAAACAGTATGGCGGTCAGCACCCCCCCAGTCAGTATGAGAGAGAACTTGAGAAGGGTACAAGTCTGAAGGCACGAAGCCTTCAGAGATTTCAAGTGGGGAACCCAGGAAAGGCGGGAATCAAGGGGAGACCCAGAAATCTAGTTTCGGGTACAACGGGGACTGGTGATCCATAAAGAGAGAGAGAAGGAAAGGCAGTGCAGCGGCGGCGGCGGCAAAAGTGCATTGCTACCGTTTTCGAAGGGGAAAATCGAAACCCGTGGTCTGTGGCCCATTTGAAAACCGAATCCAGGGCCCGTTGGAGGATACATTCAAGGAAGGCAGGTCAGGAGCCGGAGCAACAGGAGGGGAAGGTGCTCCCTACCCAGATCCAATTGTAAAATGTGAGGAGAAAGAAATAAACCGAAGGGTGTAGATAGCGAAGCATTTCGAAATGAATGCAGTCAGGGCCGGGAGCAGAGTTGCCGCAGGAAGCTAACGCCGATCTCAGCTCCGACATAGAAAAAAGGCGGTTATAGGGGAAATTATTGGGAGTGAGGCCAAGGTCTCGGCCACTGCAGTAGGAGAGAACACTAGGCGTCCGTCTATCGTGAGGACAGGAGGAGGATGAGAAAAGGACTTTTCAGAAATTTTCTGAATCTTATTCCAGATTCGAGAGGAAGGGGTGCGGGAGGTGAGGGAGGAGATGTAAGCTCGCCAAGGAAAGCGGCGGACTTCACGGACTGTGCGACGGGCCTGAGCTCGCGCACGTTTAAAGGCTATTGAATTTGTTAGGGATGGATTGCGTTGTAGACGGCGAAAGGCCGACTTCTTAGCCTGAACAGCCAGAGTGTACGTCGGGGTCCACCATGGAACCGAAGTGGCAGAGGTGCGGGGAAATTAGATTTGGGAATGGAGGACAGAGCGCACAAGTGATGTGATCGGTGAGGTAGGTGGAGGTAGCATCGACAGTCGGGTAGTTACTCAAAGCTGCAGAGATTTGACTTTCGGAGTAGAAAAGAAGCCAGTCAGCTTTAGCGAGAGACCATCGGGTGGGAAGAACGGAGGAGCCAGGAGTTCAGGACGTACGGAGGAGGAGGGGGAAACCGTAAAGGTCTGGAGTGACAGACCAAGAGAAGTCAAGGAAGGCGGAAGGAGAAGTAAGCGAAACATCTATGGAGGAAAACGTACGGGTTTGGAGGTGAATAGCTGTGTGCTGGCCGGTGTTGAGAAGACAGACAGAAATAGTTGAAAGAAGGGAGACCATAACGCCACCCCGCTGATCGGTGAAAGTATTACCCCACAGAGGATGGGGCGCGTTGAAGTCTTCCAGAAGGAGGAAGGGGGGAGGAAGCTGCAGGAGGAGAGTAGAAAGATCGTCAACAGAAAGATCCTGTGATGGGGGGAGATATAAAGAGCAAACTGAATATAAACGGTCTAAGAAAACCTGGGCCACTACTGCTGGAGAGGGGTGTTGAGGGGAAGGGGAGTAGATGGCACGTCAGAACGGATGAAAACGGCTGTACCCCTACGGGGGGCTGCATCAGACGGAAGGGGGAGAGATATGACGAAAACCTTCGGAGAGGGCGCAAGGGGCGAACCCCAAGTTGGGTCTCCTGAAGGCAGACGCACACTGGGTCAAAATCTTGGATAAGGAGGAAGAAGTCCTCGCAATTAGGAAGAAGGCCTCGGCAATTCCACTGAAGGATAGCTGCCATCAAGAGCGGAATACGAGGAGAGTGAAAGACGTAATCGGGCGAGATTTAGAGACATGACCAGAAGGACGAGCTGATGAAGCTTGGGGGCTGGTTGAAGAAAGGGTGATTGAGGAACGGATGAAAGGAGAAGGAGGGGGTTTAGTTTTCGGGGGGATCGGGGAATGCGAGAAAGGGGTTAGGAAGCAGGGCGGGGTGAATCCAACTTCTGAGATGGGGGTGGAGGAGAATATGCCGGGGGCATCGGGAGGTCAAGGAGGGAGCGGGTCGGAGGAGAAGGGGTGTTCAAAGCAGGCCGGGGTGAATCCGGTTTCAGGGGTGGAGGTGAAATGCCAAGGGCATCGGGAGGTTATTGAGGGAGCGGGGCGGTGGAGAAGGAAGGGGAGGATGAATATCGGCTTAAATTTGAATTGCAGAGGCCGCATGACTACCATCGGGAATAGAGGAGGGAAGGGGCCGGTCGCGAAGAGAAACAGAGGAACTTAGAGGAACCGGCAAAACGAGAGGGATCACTGAAGGCGGAAGAGATATGAGGGTAGGAAGACGATAACTGGTGGAAGAGGGAGCGAGAGGACGAGGAGACGGGGTGCCTGAGCAAGGGGGCTGGCGATGGGTCGTTTAACGGAAGAGCTCGGAGGGGAGGAGAGACCAGAAGAGGGAGCGGTTTTCGATATATATGCTGAAATGTCAGCAATGGTTTCAGGAGGGTGAGTAAGCGGGTTCGTTGCTACTGAGGTGGAGCAGATGGAGACGGTGGAATTGGAAGTTCTGAGGGGACGGGCTGGAGGAATAGTGAACACAGGGGGTGGAAACGACGAGACGGTAGAGGACGGGATAAGGGGACGGGTGGATGAGGCCTGATCAGGCCTAGGATGATAGGGTGTGGAAGAGGACGGTCCAGAGGTGGTCGAAGTCCGGGGCAGACGGGAGGTACCCGGGCGGGAAGAGCGCAGTGTTTGGGCAAAGGTAAGCCATGGGCGTGCGAGTCGGGACCTAACGCTGGCCCTCGCTACCTGGAAACTAACCTTGTCAGATTCCCGGACTGACAGGACCTCACGCTCGAATAAGTACGTCGGACAGGTAGAGGAGGAGGTGGCGTGGTCTTCTCCGCAGTTGGCGCAGCGGGGAGGATTCGAACAGGGTGAACCATGTGTTGGAGACGCGTAGTTGACAGAAGTATCAGGGGAACTTCGGCTTGTCTTACTGACGTGTCCGAACCTCTGGCAAGTAAAACATCGGCGTGGTCTGGGGCTATAACGGCGGACCAGAAATTGAAGATAACCGGCCCTAATTTTCTCAGGTAAGTGGGAACGAGCAACAGTCAGGATCAATAAGCGAGATGGAATCTTTGCCCCCTGAACCATACGGGGGGGGGCGGTAAATACGGGTCACCTTCTGAGAGGAGAGGCGAGTAAGAAGATCCGACTCTGAGTATTCCAAAAGGCGGGAGCATGTACTACACCCGTACAAGTGTTAAAGGTAGAGCGGGTGAGACAATCCAGGTGAACAGAAGCCAGGGTCGAGAGGAACGAAACCTTCTGGTGCTGGGCTCTAGAGGAGACTTCCACCACAAGAGAGCCATCGTTCTGGGGCCACATCTGTCGATCGCCACAACGAGAAGTAAAGTCATCGTATACCTCAAAAACATCCCACTGTGAGAGAGGGGGAGAGGCGGAAGAACTGAGGATAATCAGGGTCAGAGTCGTCGGCCCCTACGAAGGGGTCAAAGGACTTGCGGGAATAAGACGTGCGAGAAGTCTTTGAAAGAGGAGGACGCGAGTGTTCAACCCCACCAAGATGCGATCTTCCAGTGGTATAGGACTCGAGGTCCTGGTTTCCCACCACCCGAGTGCTAAGAGAAGGAGTAGTCCGAGAATTAGAAGCAGAGGTCGTAAGCCGAGGAGTAGAAGAAGCCATAGCAAACAAAAAGGAAGCTTCATTCCCCGCGCGCATCCAGTCACCACCGACTCACTCCAACAAGGGAAAGGCGAAACGTGGGCACACTTGGTCCTACCGCCAATTGATGTCACGCAGGGGAGAAACACCCATACCCAGTCCCCGTGCCTAAAAGGTGGCCACTCTCATCCAAAGCGCGGTGAGACATGGTAGGGACAGGGCTTGGGTTTTGTTTAAGAGCGATAAGGGTGAAGAACAACCACCTCCCTCATCTAAGGTCCAAAGAAAGCGTCAAGTCAAAGTCCAAAACAAAGCCAAATACAAGGAAAGGGGAAAAAAGCCAGGAGTTGGGGAAAGAAGGAGAAAGAAAGGAACATAAACAGGAGATCAGCCGGGTCCCCAGACGGGTCCAATGATCCACGAAAGCAGAGAGAGCCCTTACATCAAAGAAAGATGCATTTCCACATTGGCCACAGAGGACGAGCCCTATAACTCCTGTCAAAGCAAAGGGAGGTTTAGAAGAAAGACTTCTCATAAACTGAAATAAGAGTACAAATGAGAGAAAGAAATAGCGCTACAATACGAAACCATGATTTTTCACATATTCAACTATGGAGAACAATATTCAACTTAGCCCAAATAACTTAACTTGCATTATTTTTTCATGAGAATTTAATATTATTCCATAAAAGTCTTAACCTATGGTACCCCTACCAATATTACTATATGCACATTCGTGTCATGATGAGTTCAGTATGTATGCTAAAGACTGTCGTGACGACAAGTAACCAAAATGGAAAAAACATAGCCGAGTAATAACCACTAACTCACCCAACCTAGTGCATACCACACCGAAGCATAAGATTCACCCTGATTGGTGTGACATATAAAATGAATTGGGTTTCCAATTTTTTCTGACTTCGTCAAAAATCTGATGGTCATGGAATTACATATTAGCCAACATATTAAATAATGACAGGCAGAAAGCATGCAAGGGCACCTAGATGACATCTTGGTAGCAGAAGGCGTAGAAATGGGTGGTTACTAAAATACTGGGCAATGCGGGGCACAGGGCAGGTAATATGTTGGTAAAATTTCAAAATCCAGATGCAGTTCAGAAACAGAATTCATACTTACCAACTGAATCAACCTAACTAAACCTAACGAACCTAATCTACCCTAAACAGCTAGTACTATATGCAGCGGGCCCGAAAACTGAATACTAGCCGACTAAGCTAGATTAGGTTGGTTAGGCCTGGTTCAGTTAGTAATTACAGACATCTCTGAACTGCGTCTGAATTCTGGAATTTTACCGAAATGTTACCCACCCCACGCCCAACACCACCTCACATTTTCTAAACCACCATAGAAATGTGCATTATAGTGAAATTTACTATATTTATTATTTACTTTTCTTTCAATCTTTGTTTATTATCACTATTGTTTTACACTAATTTCTGAATTCTATAACCGGGTAGACGGATAGCGTGGCCCGCCATTGAAACTTAGAACGAACAAAGCGAGGGAGGAGAGAGTGAATGAATGAATAAATGAATACAAAGCAGGTCGAGACTGACTGCCGAGGTCATATTATAACAGGGTGCATGTAGTGATTTTTGGATGATACGTTGGGTGGTTGGTTGTATTGCATGTGATACGTGGCTGAATCTCGTACGTGCTTGGACTTTTGAATTTTGGTTGCTTGAAAGTGGACAGCTGGTCTTGAACTGTGGGAATTTTGGTGATTAAAAGGTCAAGTTTAAGTTTAGTTTAAGTTAGGGCAATGATAACTTGTGTAGGCAGCCTGATTTGCCTTGTATTTATTAATATATAATTTTGTAATTTAATGTTTCACTGTTCTTAGCTGGGACGGCCTTGCGCTATAAAGGGGACACACAAATACTATATATATATTGTTTGTGGAATCCTGGTTACGGTAACAGTTGGCATCCCCAACTAAGATTTTTTTTCCCATTTATTCAATTTATTTTACTGTTCAGTTTTGGTTTCATTGCATGTACTTTTCGTTTAAGTTTTTATAATTTGATTTTGTTTTAGTTTTGAAAGCTTGCTTTAATCATATCGTTTAGGATGGTTGAAGAAAGAGCATTAAGAGACATGACCGCGGATGAGAAGGGGCGGCAGTTGGTTAGATTGAAGGCAAGTGAGGGTTTGAATGAGTTTGATGGTGCAATGACTGCAATAGAGAGTTCTGTACAAGAATTGCTGAATGAGGAAGGAACTGAAGGTAAGGATGTGAAACTGAAATTTTTTTTTTGAGCATATGCGTAAAATGGAGGAAAGGTATGTAAGTAAGAAATTGGTTGACGTGGGACGTGTGCACTTACCAAGGCTTCTGGAGAAGAGGGTTGCTCATTACTCTGAAAGCGACAAATCTGAGTGTGATTGCGAAAGTCCTGGTGAATGGAAAGAGGTGCAGAGTAAAAGGAAAAGGAGACTGAGAAATAAGGCTAAGCGTGATTGTGAAAGTAAGTTTGGAAGAAGTGATAAAGGTGTTAAGCGTAGAAAGTACACAATGGATGAAAGCTCAAGTTCAGATTTTTAGAATGAGGAGACTCCCTTGCCCTTAACGAACGTGTATTTGGAAGATTTTTATGCCATGAAAGATAAGAGTGTTTGTGCAGCGGATGCGGAGTGGATGGTGCTGATAGCAATTGAGAGTGAGAAACTATTAATGAAGAAAACTAAGTATGAAGGTGAGCGTATTAAGGCTTCGAAGCCTTGGCCTTATGGTTTGGATCATGTGCAAAAGGTAGAAGACTTTCTGGAAGACTTTGAGAGGTATGCGAGTGAGCAGTTTGGAAGCGATAAGAATAGATGGGCAGTGGAACTTAGAAATTTCTTGGATGGCATGCGAGTTGTGTGTATTTTAGTGTGTATAAGCCGGGTGTTAAGTATGAAACAGTTGTGTCTAGAATTAAAAGTTGGTATAGTGAAGAACGACAGGATAGTAAAGTTGTAGCTCAACGTGAATTTTGGACAGCAAATATGAGAGAGAATGAGAAGCTGGGTGAATATGCTATCCGGCTCCAAACACTGTATGAAGTAGCAGGGGAGAGAGATAAACAGGCCTTGAAAGAAAAAATCATGGGTACGATCCCTCCAGAGACGGCAAGGAGATTTAGAGCGCAAATGGGTCGAGATGTAGAAGGTAAAAAGCTAAGATGGAGAGATATAGTTTCATTGGCATTAGACGATGATGCTATAAGGGATATGATGTACAGGAAGCAGGAAGAGGTACTCCCGTTACCGGTATGAGCGTTTGCACAGGAAGAGGTACTCCCGTTACCGGTATGAGCGTTTGCACAGGAAGGACAAGCTGGCGCTTCACGACCATATAGCAATGCATTGCAACAGGATACACTCCAACAAGGGGGTTACCAGTTCGGACAACGCAGGTGGCTTACCAAGGCCAACCATCTGCTGCTAAGAATGTGCAATCTAAGAGAGATTTGCAGTGCAAGTATTGTAAGAAAAATGGACATGTTATGAAAGACTGCTGGAAAATGAAAGGTTTGTGTTTGTTGTGTGGTAACCAGGGACACAGAGCTAGTATGTGTGATCAAAAGCGTGACGTAACGAGTGCTAGGGGTGAGAATGGGGCTGAAAGAGTGGTCTTATGTTATGGGTGTAATGATCCAGGGCATCGTTGTCCGGTGATTGCTCAGATAAGACAGAGAAATCAGATTGGTAAGGGTAGAGAGCAGTGGCGGCTCGTGACTAAAAATTCTAGGGGTGCTGTCTCTAAAAATGGGTTGAAATAATTACTGAAATAAAAGGATGAGCATTGAGCAATGAATAAAAGTTTCAAAAGTTATTGAAAAAGTTATTCAGTGAGCTCATCCTTATATTGTTCTTGATTATTTCAATTGTAAATAAAAAATTTAGGGGTACTGCAGTTCCGCAGTGCCTACCGACGAGCCGCCACTGGTAGAGAGATTATTGGTGAGCCTGGACAGATGGGAGCGAATAATGTGAATGGGGCACAAGCAGAAAATTTAAATTAGGAAGCGCTCCGGTCTGGAGGGAACACGATCGGAGCGAGTGAATGATGAACGTGTGGGTGAAATGTACGAGTCGTGTGACGTTCCCCGCACGGAAATGTTAGAATGGGAACGAATTGTAATAGTTCTGACCTTGACCCAAATGTCAGTGAATGGACTGCGGATGTTCAGTGTGAGCAACGTAGTCCATTACCGCAGCGTGGAAAAAAGGACGGAGAGCGAATGGTGGAAAATACGATTGTGTACTTGGCTAATGAATGCGTAGGTTTGAAGAGTAGAAAATTGTGGAAAGTACCAGTGGAACTGAATTGTACGGAAACTGAAGCGATGTTGGATTCAGGTGCGCAGTTTTGTCTCATTAGCAGGGATGTTGTTTCTCGTATGTCTAACTTTCAGATTGATGACTGCACATTAGGTTGAAAGGTATTGGAGGAGATCGGTTGGTTGGGAAGGGTATGTTGACTGGGCAGGTGGTAATTCATGGTACCGATTTCGGTATGTGTGACTTCTATGTGGTAAATAACGCTTCATATGAGATCGTCCTGGGTAAAAACTTTTTTGTTAGTAATGGTTTAATAATTTATGCGAGAAAGAGATGTATAAAACGTACTGGCCCCACTGGTGAAACAGACGAGTTGTATTTCAATAATGAACAGAACAGATGCGTTAGGGTAGTATCAAAGATACCAGTGTACGTTGCAGAGAGTATAGTGTTACATAAGAAAAATTGGAATTTGGTTAAAGTAAGAGTATCGTGCAATGTCATTAAGGCTAGGAGGAAATGAGTGTCCTGTGTAAGGAATTAAGAAAATGTCTTGGTTTTAGATGAATTTGTAGATCCAAAGTTAAAGGTGAAAACTGAATTGTGGCCTGGGTTAATTGACTGGGATAGTCCGGAAAATAAAGTATTAGATTACTGTAATACCTCGAAAGAAATAAAACTAAAGGAAGGAATGAGACTAGGATTTGCATGTTCAATGGTATACGAGGCTGAAATTATGGTGGTTAAGAATGATGAGCTAACGTGCATATAGGGACTTTGGTGCATAATGTAGTGTCCAGTGAAAATGAGGTGAGTGACTGGCGTAGAGGAAATGATGAAAGAGGTGCTATTGCCGGAGGGATTGAGTAAAGGTGAGCGTGGAAGAATAAGGAGGTGTTGAGTAAGGGTGATAGCGACGTAAGACGTGCTGCTTTGATTTTACATAAGATAGAGTTGTATGATTATACGCCATTGTATCAACGTCCTAGAAGATTTGATCAGGAAACTAGTTTGGAGATAGAACGCCAGTGTAAAGAATTATGTATGCTTGATATAATTGAGCCTAGTAAGTCTGCATGGAGTTCGCCTGTGGTGCCTGTACGAAAGAAGGACGGGTCGGTTAGATGTGTATTGATTATAGGAGAGTGAATGCGGTAACTAAAGACGATAAATTTCCATGCCTAATTTGCAAGATTTGGTCATTAGCATGCATGGTATGAAATATTTTACATCATCAGATCTCGTGCGTGGATATTATCAAATGCCATTGGAGGAGAGCAGTCGGGATTTCACTGCATTTGTAATTGAGCATGGGCAGTACCGGTTCAAGTCGGTTTCATTTGGGTTGAAAACAGCGCCGTCTGCCTTTCAAAGGGAAATGCAAAGAGTGTTAGATGGTTTTACATGGACGAAAGTTATTGTGTACCTTGATGACGTGTTGATAATGGAGCGAGGTGTTAATGAGCATATAAAGTTACTGGATCTGGTTTTGCAAAGGTTGTTGGATTCTGGTATGAAAATAAAGCCTGTTAAATGTAAGTGGATGAGTGAGGAAGTGCACTTTTTAGGTCATATCGTGAGTAGTAAAGGACTGAGTAAAAAGCCTGAGTATGTACAGCAGGTGATTAATTTTGGAAGACCACTTGATGTGGGAGGGGTGAGAAAGTTTTTAGGGTTAGTAAATTTTCAACGAAAATTTATACCCCATTGTTCTAAAATAGCAGAACCTCTGTCTCGGATAACTGCAGGTAAAAGGAAAGATAAAGTAGTTTGGACAGAAGACCTTGTGAATGCATTTGAAGTGTTAAAAATGGCTATGTATGAGGATATGTTGTTAACGTTTCCAGACTATTTTGAGAATGCTAATATGTTAGAGTTATTCGTGGATGCGTCAGATGTCGGTGCGGGTGCGTGCTTGGTTCAAAAGCAGGAGGGTATAGACAAAGTTATCTCGTATGCATTTACTACATTTAATAGAGCGGAGCGAAGCTACTCAGTGATAGAACGTGAATTGGCGGCGATTAGGTGGGCAGCAAAATTCTTTAGACCATTCTTACTTCGGCGCAGATTTATATTGTATACTGATCATAGGCCGTTGATTTATTTGACTAGTATGAAAATGATTGACAGCAGGCTTGCACGGACGATGGATGATTTGAGTGAATATACTTTTGAAGTGCGATATATTGAGGGTAAGTGTAATGTATGTGCTGATGCGATGTCTCGACAGCAGAATCTTTGGACAAGAGATGAATAGTGTGAGGTTGAATTGAGGAATGAGCTGCCAGAAGGTTTAGAAGTAATTAAGGAAGTGGCCGGTGGAACGCAGTCTATGTTTGAAAGTTTGAAGATAGTTTTGAACGAGCAACATATTGAGGGAGTGCCTGAGAGTTTGCAAGAATTTAGAGAAAAAGTGGTGGGTGAGCTGCTGAAGCATGCTAAATTGTACAAGTTCAAAAGGGTGGTAGGAGTTTGAAAGAATTGAAACACATGAAACATGTCAGAGTAATGCCAGACATAAAGGTTTTACTTACGGTCAGTGATATGTTTAGAGTTAAGATTTAGGCGCATTTTGTACCTGAATGTTCAGCTGCGTACATTGGATTTCGTGGTCCAGTATCATGGTCAGTAGTATGGGCGCAAAATGGGAGAGTGCAGGAATGTTGCAACGACATTGCAAATATTGAACGATGTTTCAAAGTGGTTATGCAACAAGGGGGAGGGGTATGTTGCAAGGCGTATGCAACATCGATGCAGCATAGGGGGGGGTAGGGTTATGCAACAACTCAGCTTCGGGGTGAGAAGCGAGGATGACCTCCCCCAAAGGGGTAGCCTTAACCTAAGAGAGGAAGAGAAAGGAGAAGGAGGAGGTCTTTGGGGGAGAAGGTGGGATGTCCTTATCCCCCAAAGGGAAACCTAACCTAAGCCTTAACCAAAGAAAGAAGGAGGTGTTCGCCTGGCTGGAGCCAGACGCATTATGAACATCCACGGACCAAGCAGCTGTTATATAAAGGGTCGTGAGTTGCCAGATACCACTTACTTATATATGGAGGGGGTTGCTAGATACCACCATTTATTTTATTTATATGAGTTGCCAAATAGTGTTTTTAATTGTTCAGATATACCTTATTAGGTTGAGTTGCCAAATAATGTTTTTATTTATATATGGAGGGGTTACCAGATACCGCCATTTAATTTAACTACTTATTTATTAAAGGCAAGAGTGACTTTCTCCTTAATTTTGTTCAGCAAGAGAACTAATTATTTAAACGATACCCAATATTAACAATAAAAGAAATACACTAGACATTTGGCTTAGCAAAAAGAAATCGTTCATCTTCATATTCATTATAATCAAATTTCAGAGATATTAAAGTAATTGATAAAAGAATTAAATGAGAAGTCTATATATACTTTTACATTAAACAATAAATTTTAACAAACTTCCCGGTCTTTGTTCAGTTTCCAAAATTTTAGCCAACTCCCCATATGAAAGCATGCAAACAAGCATCCATCACCATGCATTTTTCTTACTATTTGCAACATGAATAAAATAAAAATTTAGTGACGGATTCCGTACCATGTTACGGATTTCTCGTCTAAACTGTAGGTCTAAGGTGGTTCAAAAACAATGCCACTTGACATCTTGTACTTTAGAACGGCTGCCTTTAGCGTATAAAAGCACATGTCAGTACAGTGATTTACTCTAAAGCCAAACCTAAAATATCTATTTACTTTTGTCGTTCTCTCTCTCTCTCTCTCTCTCTCTCTCTCTCTCTCTCTCTCTCTCTATATATATATATATAATATATACACAAGATGTCTTCTCAATTTCGTACATTTTTTTCGTTTATCTTAATATTAATTCATTCTTTACAGTATACTAAATTGAGAAATTTATATATACACATTTATATTAAATTTCCCATATGAAAACAGGTTTAATAATATACAATAGATATACTAAACTTTATATTAAATTTGATAATAAACAATTTTAAATATTCTATAAAAATAATATTCATTTTACCTATAATTCAAAAGACAAGGAAGGCATACGTTAAAACAAATCTTTTTATTCGAGGAAAGGAAGATAAACTCGCGCCTGTTTCGCCGAGACAAACCGCAAAGGTCGATTTGTCCCACTTCTCTTCTCCAAAACAGGTTTCTGTCTCCTTCCACTCGTATTATTATAATTGTCATTGCTATTATTATAATGCCCTCTTGCACAATTTTTTAAAAGAAAAAAGCATCAATTTTTCATAATTATATTGGAACTCATTTACCGAGTTGGTTCATGATGGCCGTAAGTAGTCACAGCAAAATTTTTAAAAAATATAAATAAAGGAATGAAAAGAAAAACAAAAATATTTATAATTTCTTTATTATAAAATCCTCTCGATAAGATCGTAAAGGGAAAATTTGAAAAAAAGAGAATCAACAATTCATTTTATTAAAATGTAAAACATAATTGATCCCTTGTGCAGATTTTATTTTGGCTGTGAGCCTCTGGTTCGCTCCAGCATGCTGGCACCTGAACCTAACCTAACCTATGATTCAGAACATAGATTCTCTGTAAGATAATGGAGAATATATTTAATACACAGATTTTCAAAAGACTTTTTAGAGAGAGAAGAAAAAAATATACATACAAGGAATATATGCAATAAATTCAGACCATAGATTCTCTTTGTAACTAGAACCTAACCGTGGTGTAAATTACATTAGTAATAATAAGCTAAATCGGGTTTCCTTCTCCCAGAATTGTTCATTTTGACAAAGATCAAGCTTGCCACCCGCCTTAGACCTACAGTTTAACGTTGAATCCGAACTACGCTACAGCACTGGCGGGGTGAAATTACAATGTCATCGCCTGGACTCGATCTCTCAACCAGCACCCCAGCGTCTTAACCAGTAGGATACCTAGGGTGCTCATTTATCTACCAACCCAAGCAGACATTCATTTTCATGAGCTAAACACAATTTCATCACACTCGTACGCGAGAATTGGCAGGTAAAAAGTCAAGCCGAATACATTAATCAAAGTTGAGGATCGAATAGTATGACCGCAAACATATGTTTTGCAAATATTTGAAACCATCGTGGTAGAAACTGCAAGTGGAAATTAACACACACACACACACACACACACACACACATATATATATATATATACAGGGTGAGTCAAAAGTAGCGCCCGATTTCTGTCAGTTGATTGTTTGTTTGCCATTTGTATTACAGTGTACAAGAAGGTAGAAATAAATGAATGACATGTTTATCTAGCCATTTATTCTGGGGAAAATTATTACGGAACTGTACCAAGCTGTTTTACTTGCAATTTTCAAAGTGCCCTCCCTCGTGATCGATGCACAATTGCAGCCGAGCAGGCACAGAGTGGCACACACGCCTGCAGAGTTCGATATCAATTTCCTCAAACTTTGCAGTGATTTGAGCCTTCAATTCCTGAATGGTACGAGGCTTTTCACGATAAACAAGGTCTTTCATGAGCCCCCAAAGAAAGAAATCTGGAGGTGTAAGGTCTGGGGAGCGTGCCGGCCACTCGATCGGACCGTGGCGGCCGATCCACTTTCCGGGAAAGTTTTCATCAAGCCACTGACGAACATGACGTCCATAATGAGGTGGAGCTCCATCTTGCTGGAAATAACAGTCCTGATCTTGTACCCTGGGCCAAAAGAAGGTTTGCAGCATATCCATGTAAATTTCTGCAGTGACAGATCCCTCAAAGAAAAAGGGTCCAATTATCCCTAATGGAGATATGGCTGCCCAAACTGTCACGCCAGGTAAATTTACCTCCTTCTCAACTGTCACTCTTGGGTTCTCCGCAGCCCAGTAGACACAATTGTGTCTGTTAATTGTGCCGTTAAGCTTAAAACATGCCTCATCTGACCACCAGATGTTGTCTAGCATTGTGTCCTCTTCGTCAAGTTTAGCTAAGAACTCTTCGCAAAATTGAAGACGGCGGTCGTCATCTCCATCATGAAGGGCATGCAGTAAGCGTGGAATGTAAGGTTTCCATTTTTTCTGGTGAAGGATACGGATAACACTTGATTGGCTCACTTCCAACTCTGCAGATAAACGGCGAGTTGACTTTTGCGGACTTTGTTCCAGTCTCCTGATGGCTTCTTCAGCCTTAGCTACATTCGTTGCCGTTTTCGGACGACCGGACTTCTTTGCAGTGGCTACCGACCCTGTTGCTTCAAATTTCTCGACAATCAATCGTATGTTTCTTCCCTGTGGTGGGTTAATATCGAATTCCTGTGCCAAACGGCGTGCCGCCATCGTTGGTTGTTCATTACATTTGTAGTAATGTTTCACGGCCGCAATGCGTTGATTCATTGAAAGGTAATTCATGGTTCAATTTGGTGCAAATTCAGTAACTTTCCAAACTCTCAGCAATAACCTGCAAAACAAAAACAAAAATAAATAAACTAAGAAAATTAATAATCTGCAAGACAATTATTAACAACATGACTTCCCAGAAAGAATCTGACAGCCGAAAAAACAGAAATCGGGAGCTACTTTTGACTCACCCTGTATATATATATATATATATATATATATATTATATATATATATATATATATATATATATAACCAAGTCTACAAGTCAGGAATCTTGGGAAAGCTGAGAATAGTATGACCGAAAAAAATAATAATGCACAAAAACATTCTGCTTGTAGAGATCTAGATTTCTTATTTTCTAATGATCTTTGTGTCATCGGATGTTACTGTGCTGTCTCTGGTAATGATCTATGTCAGGATTATGAAAAGTAACGGCGCTAATTCTGTTTCCTGTGATACTGAGCTGAGCGGCTCTGATGATATTCCTATAACGACTTGCCGCCGCTCAAATTGTCCATCCCCCTATCCAAAATGGGAAAAAATTGACGATCAAATAGTATAACCACAAATAATAATAATAATGATGTAAAATATTGTCGTGATAGAGATGGCAAATGTTGATCAATGTTGCAAAGGGGCGAGGGATATTGCATAAAGTGGTGGGTTCTAAAATGGGAAAACCGAGAAAAGTATGGGCGCAAATGCAAATATTGTCAAGGTAGAGATTGCAAGTGGCAATACACGATGTGAGCATTAAATCTATGGAGAGACGATAAAGACACCATTAGTCGACCATTCAGGACGTCATCAGGACGTCCAAAGAGTGGACCCGTAATATAGGTGTTACGATTGGTCCACAAATTTATCATAGTCCCCGCCCAGTTACATTGACAACCAATCATTAAACTTACGAACCGCCTATTAGTCTTTTGGGGGTGGTGCTTGGGGATCATGCATATAAAAGGAAATATTTTCAGCTGGGAGTCACAGTAGTTATTTTCCCCAGTGAATAAACATTCCCTCCGCCATGAATCAAGAACTTTACAGTTTACCGGAATTATATCAAGATGGAGACATTGTAGCGTTGTCCAATTAATCTTTTTAATGCGGCTGACCGGGATGGATTATTTCCAACGCAAATGGTTGATGATATTTGCAATGACGCTCCTTACGATCCGACGCAAGGGACTGCCGTAGAAATGTAAGTGCCTGTAATTCTAGTTTTTGGAGCTAATTATTAGCATACTTGTTATTTATTTAATGTGCCTGTCATTAGGAGAAAGAGCACTGTTCTGGATTATTTCATCATATATATGGAGGGTTGTAGTAATTCATCTCATCACATTAAAAATGCTTCATTTAGGTATCCGCAATTATAGATTAGTTTGCAATTAATATTATGCTAAAATCCTGCTTTGATTCATTGAATTCTTTTATAGCAATCTTTTGCGTGTTTTAAATAATTTTTATAGCAATCTTTTACATGTTTTAAGTAATTTTATAAATTCTGTAATAAATGTTATTCGGAATTATCTCTTAAAGGAACTTCTCTGAGCGGTTCAAAGATATCTTCACATTGTAATACTCTTACTATATGTATACTCTGCATATGTTTTGGATTTTTATTAAAAAAGATCCACTATGAACTAATGAATTATTCTTTCTCCTTTAAGGTCCGATGAGGATTTGACACGCATTATACAATCTTGTCGTTTTGAAGAAACTCATGTCATGGACCTGAATACGGAGGTAGAAGATTTACCTTGCAATCAGCCCAACGATTGTCACATCATTAACGAAATAATGTAAGTATTTTTTTATGTTTCGATCTTTTTTGGGGGGAAGACAATGTATTTTCATAAATTTATTAAATGAAAGGAATCATGTTTTTAGTACAATAACCAGCTTAAACTCCAGAATATACAAACTAACATTATTGGTCACAAATATACATATACACGAACAAAACATCATACTATACAACGAGTACGCACAATCGGGAAACGGCTTTTTATCTGTCTGCATACCATTTCGTCGTTTCGTTGAGTGTGACACGGGCCGAATAATTTTTAAAAATTATAGTCTTTATCACGTGACATATGCATGAGAAATGAAAGGCAGTACATCCCACACTTATAACTAAAATATCCTTGTAGCCGGAAGGGATTCCATACAACTTCGGGGATATGCAACTTATTGAGAAATTTTACAATAACAGGGTCACTCCAGGGTTGAGTCCCGAGTGAATCAAAATAGTACATGCGGTCCCTATTTTTAAAATAGATTGCAAACCAATGAATCCCTTCACTACCAATAACATCTGTGTTCACAATAAGGCGACCGCAATTTCTCGTACATGGCAATTTCAATGATTCTTTCTTCGCAAACACACCGATAAATTTGGAACGTGTGATTCGTTCACTATTCATTACTCTCTGAAGAGTATTCGCATCCATTTTTTAAAAGTCAGTGACAATGCTCCTGAATCTGTCTACTTCTATTAGGGCTTGTGACTCGAGATAAACTAGTACACTTATAGGCGTGTCTATAGGCTTGGCGAATTCCAATCTAACTTAGATGTTTCCACTCTGTTGTGAACTTAGGTGTGTATTTACACTAGCAGATAAGTCAGGTGTGATGTCAAACGGATAAAGGTTAAATTGACCAATTAATTCTTTCTGCGTTACCCCAATCCCTAGCTTATCACAATCACCTGCAATATGGGCAAGATTACTATATGCTCTCGCGCAAAGCAGTAACACAGCGTCTGATGAATAGTCCGTATCCAATGTTCCTCCCAACGCAACGCCATTAACGTATAGAGTTATATTTTTAAGGCCGAAATTCTCGAATTTAAAGGTATTCTTTTTATATTTTCCATTCACCGAATTGTGTTCTTGCATTCCAGTTAATATCTTTTTAGGTAGATTTCGAAGGGCTATGTTTTCTATCTGTTTCGATGCCAACCCTGCTGGCACCGTGTATAGTTTGATCTGTACTCTGTTAATTGAGTATTTTACTGTGGAGTGTAGTAAATTTTTCTCAATTTCTATTTGTTTTGGTGAACTTAATTTCACTCGCCGTATGCGGAGGTATGTCTCCATAATGTGAACCACAACGGGTTTTGCTCCCTCTTCTTGATCAGCATCCAGATTTAAACAGATTTGAGGATTAGTGCGGGTGAGCTTTATTTTCATATCCACCCCATTCACAAGCAACTTCTCCTGGTGACAGCCAGGAGGGAGGTGCCATCGGGAGAGTTGAAATACCAGTACAAGTTTTCAAACCAAATGAAAAATTCGCCAAAGTAAGAAAAAAAATTAAAAAATGTTCAAACTATTACAACAGCTTAATGTTAATTTCCACTATAAAATAAATTTTTATTTTTATTGGCAATACAAAATTTACAAACGAAAAATTAAATATTTGATAAAAATTACATCGAAAGGCGAACGTTTGTTGACGTTTTAGTCATCAGTTTGTTGAGCATAGTCAGCTGGCTGCAACTGACATTTCAAGTCTTGTTCACTTGAAACTGACTCCACATACATGAGGTATGTTTCATTAAATAATTATGATAAAGCATAAAGTGCTGGTGTTTATAACAATATCATGGTACTTATACCAGTGTCCAGTAATTTTTGACAATGTGGTATCATAGTGATGTTTAAGTGTTTATAAATGCATCGTCGGTGATGTTATAATAATGCATCGTCGGTGATGTTATAATAAATGCATCGTCGTGATGTTATAATAAATGCATCGTCGTGATGTTATAGAAACTCATGTTTATGAATGGTGGTCCCTGTGACTACTGGTTATCAGTAAAAAGACACAGGAAAGTCACACTTTGCACTAAACTTTAGACTTGACTTTTTTCCTACAACCATGACTACTGAAGTAACGATGATGTGCGTGACTGAGTTTTTTATGATGACTATGTGGTGATCTTACGATGGTGGTGGTGACATGACTGCATGATTTTTTTTTAATGCAGCTACATGGTGATGTTAAGACAGAGAGGGTGATGATGCGATTGCATGGAGAGATGTGTTAATGCTTACATGCTTAATATAGTAAACACCGTTTCAGATTTACATCAACAACTACAGTACTATTTGGAAGCGTTTCTTCATGTGTGACTTTTTTTGGAACCTTGGAGAGAGTCTATGGAGAATGTAGGCATGACAGTCAAAAGACTTTCCCAAACAAGATGGAGTGCTCATTATGACGCTGTGAAACCAGTGAAGGCAAATTTTGAAAAGCTGACCTCAACCTTTGAAGTACTGTGCGATCCCAAAGAAAATGTGGACACAAGAGGATCAGCTCAGATTTTGCTGTCTGCTGTATATGATTTCTCTTTTTTGAGTTACCTTTCTTTCTGGTGTGAAGTCCTGGAAGAAATTAATTTCACACAAAAGTATTTGAAAACAGTTGGAATCAGCCTTGAAAAGTGCATTGTGAAGCTCCAAGCTCTAAAACTGTTTCTTGAAGATCAGCACAATGAAATTGTGGAGAGGGCCATTCATTATACAACTACAAAGTGTGAGGAAATGGACATTTCTATGGAGAGAAGAGGGAAAGTAAAGCTCCGAAAAAGGATGCCAGGAGAGATGGCAAAGGATGCTGGTCTCACGTTGCCAGAGGAAATAAAAAGGGCTATGTTTGAATGTCTTGATCGCTTTCATCAAGCATTGGAGATTCGTTCTAAGGCAATGGATCAAATTCTGTCAATCTTCGCTGTTATCAGCCAAACACTTTGGTTGTTGCAACAGAAGAAGAACTTCGGAAGTATATTCAAATTTGACTCAGATTTTCGATGAATTCTCTGATGAAGATATCAGTGTGGAAATTGGACGACTTCGGAGGCATTTGGAAGCTGCCAAAATCAGCGTTGAAGAGGCAAAGAAATGGACAGCATTGCAGTTTCTGGAGTTTATTGTGAAATGGGATTTTTGTGAATCTTTGCCAAGTTTGTCACTGTGTTTGAGATTCTTTTTTACTGTCTGTGTCTATTGCTTCACGTGAAAGAAGTTTTTCCAAATTGAAATCGATAAAAAATTTCTTTCGCTCGACCATGAGTCAGACAAGATTGACAAATCTGGCTTTACTTTCAATTGAACATGAATATGCAAAGAAGGTGAATTTTGATGAGGTCATTGATCAATTTTCAGAAATTAAGGCTCGAAAGCAGAGACTGTGAATCCTCTCTATTTATCTTTGAAGAATAGGCTGAGCGTTGGGACTGGATTTCCTGTGTTTTTTGTATAAAATAAAATGCAGTATTACCTGTTCACTGAATTTTTAATGTCCTGCATTTTTCTTATTTCCAATTTGCTTATGACAGTACTGTACTGTTTACAAATCTACTTGCAAACATAATATATTTTTCTGTGTTTAAATTTTAAAATTATTTATAGGGGTGCCAAAGGAAGGATCCGCCCCGGGTGCCAAATACTTTAGGTACGCCCCTGTCTCCTGGAATGTGAAATCTGTATGCAGGCGTCCAAAACACTCGTATATCTTCTTTTAAGAATTTTTAAATTTGTCCTTTATACTACTTTCGTCTTCAGCTTGATAATATCCCTCGGCACTTAAAAAGGCATCCTTCGCTTCTTTGAAAACGTTGGACATTTTCCATATAGGCTCGTAGGTGATAGTACCCCGTGCCTGCCGATATGTTTACCTGATTTAAATATACGTCACACTGGTTGAATATGGAGTGCAGAGTTTGTTTCAGGGTATACAGCATATTTATCATCGCAGTCCATTTCATCAGGGGCTATACGTAGTTTAGCGTACATGTACACACAGCTTGGATCAAAAAAGTAAGGGCCAGAGCTGGGTATCACGAATTCTATAGGGGCACTCGGGGAACTAATTGTGTTTAAAGGGTTAATTGTAATAAAGTCGCTGTGTTCAATAGAAACTTGAGTTGGGGGCATGTCAAAGAAGGACAGCTCCGACTTACAACATTGTGAACTACACGGATGGATGAAACGTGCCATGACGAGTTAGAAATAGTGCCTCCTCTCTCGACAAGTAGTAAACAAACTATGATTCATGAGATCAATGTCCTTAGCTTATATCAGTCAAAAAAATGGTCAACCATAGGTTTCATTCGCTTAGAACACTTCTCTTTTGATATCCTTTTACGTAATCTCTTCTTCTGTAATCTTCTTACGTAATCTCTTCTTCCCGACAGTACTCTTCTTCCCACCACCACGCATTTTTCTCTTTGCATCTCTGACGATTTCGTCCCGTGTACGCTTTAAGTGTTTTTTTTAGAGCTTCTTTAGGTTTAGCCCCAGCCAATATGTCTTCTGTAGTGTTAAGACCTGATTGTAGCGCTTTCCTTCCAAGGTATCTGGCACCCCTCTTCAGCAAAGGGACAGCCGTACGTAGTATGGTTGAAAAAATGGATCCAAGTCCACTCCCACGCTGATATCTCACCCCTCGATAGACTGTGAAAGGCTTTCTGTCCATTATAACTCAGTGAGTCGAAAGTACAGCTTCACTGTTAAACTCCAATCACCGAATGGGAAATTTTTTCCCTCAATCGTTCCTTTTTATATTGATACTATATTGGTTATCAGATTAGTTGCGACATTCACATAATGGGGTCTGTCATGTGTAATACTCAAACGCCTTCCTCTATGGTTGGGAATGTGAGCAATGTGCAGCAGGCGTGCCTGGGTATCCCCATCAAACTGGTGCTCCACTATATTGCTGTAAATATAGCACATGTCTGGGGGTGTCTAGCCAGCAACCAATTTCTCCAATTTCATCTGATACATTAGACTGGACAAGTCATGTTGTACCTCGTGAAATGTGTCTCTTTGGAAGGCTGATCGATATCGCCCCTAGGTCATAATTTTTAACACTCTTTGGTCTTTAATATTTCTTTTAGCCTTTGATTTTAGGATTAGAGTATGTGCAGGGTTTCCTTTGTTTGTTACTAAATCAGTCGTAAGATTTGAGTTTTTTAAACTTACGTTTAAGTCTCTCACAACATCCTCAGCCGAACCATAACTGCCCGGACCTAGTGTTACTACTGTACTGTAATACCGTGCAACCTCACTCCGGGCTACGTTTAGTTTCATCCCGAATTACCCCGGCTTTTTCACACTCATCAAGGTCTCTAAGAATTATAAAAACGTATCTTTATAATCAATATTTAAAAAGTGGATGTCCAGCTGAATTTCACATATCCCCACCTCATACGAATCACGACCCAATTCAATGGGTCCATGGAGTTCTGTTACAAAGTTGGCTAGTGTGTTGTTAGGGTGTACAGACAGGGACGAGGAGAACGGGAGTGTGACGTAGAAATGGTTAGGAGCCATGTTGCATACTATTTAAGCTTCATTATTGCATCAGCTTTTATATAGGTCTTGAAGCTTTCTGGGTACCCTAGCCATTTCCCCAGGTACATTTTTCTCTTTCCTGAACCTTTGCTTCCTAAAATTTTCTCAATTTTAAACACATTTTTTCTTAAATTAAATGCCACTTTCTGCAACTCCTCCCGGTAAAAGCCTCCTGCGATTTCTTCCCCATTCAAATCTTCAACGTAATACATCATTATCTCACCTTTAGGTCTCATAGCCCTAACTTTAAAAATCTCACGTCTCCATCCTTGCTCAAATCCCTTCGCGAATCTATTTCCCGAACGCGACAGCCTTACATAACACTGGTCTACAAATTTTGAAAAGGTTTGTGCTTCGGAGATAAAATGTGTTTCCTATTATGGATTTTGGGGTGCTGAAAACGAATATGACCATAAAAACAGTCGATCGGCTACAGTTTCCAAGAAAATTTAAGTTACACATTTTGCGTATATGTATACCATATATTAGTAACATACCTGTATAATGCAGTCACTTTTATTGATTCAACCCGTCGCTTCTTTGCTTGTCTCTTGTATTCAACTTCTGGAGCATCTGTTGTTATTGTCCAGCAGTAGTCTGCTAACAATGATGGACTCCATTTCCCCTGGTAGCGTTTCTCCGTCGCTGAGATATCCTGGTGGAAACGTTCACCATGTTCATCGCTGACTGCTCCGCAGTTGGCCGGAAAAAATTCCAGGTGCGAATGGAGGAAATGTATCTTTAAAGACATATTGCAGCCCATTTTTTGATAGGACAACAGCAGGTTTTCCACCAGCTCCCTGTAATTGTCAGCTTTGGTATTTCCGAGAAAATTGGTTGCTACTAACCGGAAAGCATTCCACGCTGTCTTCTCCTCACCACCTAGGATACGGTCGAATTCCTCATCTCTAAGAAGCTCGCGGTTCTGTGGACCAACAAATACACCCTCCTTGATTTTTGCTTCACTGAGCTTTATGAATTTACCACCGAGGTACTTAAAAGCTGCCCCCGTTTTATCTATAGCCTTAACAGAATTTTTCATGACGCCCAGTTTGATGTGTCAGGGTGGTAACGAAATCTTGCTCGATTCTACAAGTGGAGGATACTGAACATTTTTTGTTCCAGGTTCCAATGAGTGTCGGAGTGGCAAATCCTTCTTGATGTAATGAGAAGTCCTAGCCCGACTATCCCATTCACACAGAAAACAGCAATACTTAGTGTAGCCCGGCTGCAGTCCAAGCACGATAGCAACAACTTTCAAGTCACCACAAACCTGCCACTGATGTTTGTCATAGTTTATGCAGTTCAAAAGTTGCTTCATGTTGTCATATGTTTCCTTCATGTGGACTGCATGACCAACTGGAATTGATGGCAATACGTTGCCAACATGCAACAAAACAGCTTTCAGACTCAACTTCGATGAATCACTGAACAGTCTCCACTCATTAGGATTGTGAATAATGTTGAGAGCTGCCATCAGACCATCGATGTCGTTGCGAGCTACAAGGTCACCTTCCATGATGAAGAATGGGACAAAATATTTTTGACGGTCACGAAACTTACACACTCTAACATTTTCAGCGAGGAGATTCCACTGCAGCAATCTGGATCCCAACAGCTCTGCCTTACTCTTTGGCAGTTCTAAATCTCTGATAAGGTCGTTTAATTCATTCTGAGTTATCATGTGCGGTTTAGATGATGTCAAGTTATAAACAAATTCAGGGTCTTGTGAAGTTGAAGGCTCACAAGTTTCGCAGGTTCCTTCATTCTCTTCGTCCTCTGACTCCAGGGAGAATGAGTGTGGGGGCTCAGGAACGGGTAGTCCTTCGCCGTGAGGTACCGGGCGTCGTGCGCGGAAAATTCCCAATGGGAAAATTGCCAGTGGGAAAATTGTCATTGGGATAACTGCCAAAATGGGAAAACTGCCCGTCAGAAAATTGCCAGGCGGAAAATTACCAACTGAAATAAGTGGTACAGTAATATATTGGGAATGTATTGCAAGAAAACAAAAGAGCTGCAAAGCAAGATTACACACAAAGTCAATTACGCACAATTATGAAGTGATAAAATCAGTGAATGAGCATAACCTTTCAGCAAGCAAAGACAGAGTTGATGCCAAAAAAGTTCATGGAGTATTGAAAGCTAAAGCTGCAGTATCCCATCAATCGAGTCGTTCACTGATTTCTGAATGTACTTATCGCTGGATGAATATGCTCTTTCTCAACTAACAAATGTGAATCACATGAGCAGAAATGTTCGTAACTGGAGACAACAAGCGCGCAACTTCCCATCTGTTCCATCCGGAAGGACAGGTTAGGTTAGGTTAGGTTAGGTTAGCAATTATGCCAATGACAACTTCTTCCAATGGAATTTTCCCTTATTTCAGTTGGTAATTTTCCGCCTGGCAATTTTCTGACGGGCAGTTTTCCCATTTTGGCAGTTATCCCAATGGCAATTTTCCCACTGGCAATTTTCCCATTGGGAATCTTCCTAGCGCCACCGGGCGTATAGCAGAGGGTATATTCGGATATTGTAAAATCCACTTTTTCTTCTTGCAAATACCTTTCTTGACTGGAGGCACCATGCAAAAGTAACAATTGCTGACATGATCTGTTGGTTCCCTCCACACCATTGGCACTGCAAAAGGCATAGATTTCCTTTTCCGATTCAACCACTGGCGAAGGTTTGTTGCACAAGTATTGCAGCATATGTGTGGGGCCCAGCTCTCGTCCTGATCTCCAATCTTACAGCCAAAATAAAGGTGATAGGCTTTCCTAATCACGGCGGTTATAGCACGCTTTTGTGATGCAAAAGTCAATTCTCCACAAACATAATAGAAGTTATCTACACTGTTCACGCAATTACAAAGCATCTTTGTTCAAATTAGGCTGAAAAAAATTCAGTTTCCAAAGCAAACACTAAAAGAGTTTGACAAGGGTGCACTGTATGACTTCCGCGAATGAACTGATGCTGTGGCGTAATATGTAGACGCCTGTGACACATCGATGCCTTGACTCTACTGCGCATGCGCGTAGTTATATATTTTTTTATTTTAATAAATTAATGTAATTACATTGCATTTTAAGAATTTTAAATTAGGTAAGGTTAAGTTAGGTTAGTATTCCATTTATATTAATATCAAAAACATTATGGGAAGCAATATGTTAAAATGATCCAATCTATTTCTTAATAAATAATTTACAAATACATAATGTAAGAGATAAATTTAAAATTACATTTTATTGTATATATATGTATATATTTACATTAATTTATTAAAATAAAAAAAAATATAACTACGCGCATGCGCAGTAGAGTCAATGCGTCGATGTGTCACAGGCGTCTACATATTACGCGACACATGCAGTCCAGTTAGTAGGGTGAAGGGTTGCCTGATATCTTTATAAATAGAGCCAATTGGCAATTTTAGGCATCATTTTCGTATTCAGTGACCCAAAATTAGTAAAGATTGACTACTTTTATTTCCGAAGCATTTTGGCTGTAGACCAGTGTAATCATTGATTTTGAAACGCGCAGAGTGTGGTGGTGGTGGTGTTCCATCTCTTCTCACCTCTGGGCGCGTACCTCTTTCTAAAACTTCGTTTGGTGTTGTCCCAATCGTGCGATGGTGTGAGCGGTTGTAGGATGAGGTCAATGATTCCAGAATGTCTAGAAATCTGTATGTGTTTTTATGTGTAAAATAGCAGTGCATGCGTCCTTTATGGTACGTTGAACTCTTTCAGCTAAAGAAGCCTTATGTTATAGAATTGGTAGTGTAATAGCTGATATTAAACTCTGTCAACATGTTCTGAAAAGCACGGCCTATAAAATCCTTCCCCATATCCGTACAAAAATAGCCAAGAACCCTGTTTTCTTTCAACATCAGCGTTTTGGTCGCTTTAGCAGCTGTTTCAGGTGATTTATTTTTCAGCGGAATTAGCCACAGATATCTAGAGAATACATCTATTATGAATAGAATGTAGCGGTAACCATCGTTATACACTGAATATCTTTGCATGTCTGTTAAATCTGTTTACCAAATAGAGTCAATCGAAGCAGCTGTTGTCTTGGATGTTTTAAACCTTTTTCTCACAGGCTTATGAAGTGTGTAAGCGTTCTGCTCTCGCAAAAATCTCTTAACATCTTTTTTCCCTACTCCGTAAACACTTCTGTACAGTCTATCTACCCCTCCGTAGGAGGCTGGGTTAGAAATGTCATAATAATATGGAAAAACCACAACATGGTATCGTATGTGATACCTTTATTTCATAATTAAATATAAATTATTAATTAATTGAATTAATTATCTATACAAAATTGGCTCGGGATTGTTGACATAGCCTAATGGGAATGAAATGATTGCCATACATACATGGAAACCGTATGTAGGCGTCGGTCTGCATAACCACGTGAAACCTTCATTTATTTCACGTGAAACGAAATCTTCCATTCGCTAACCCATGCAAAAACAAGGGAGAAAGAGTCAACAACCTTTGCAAAATCAGCAATTTATACAGAAATATGAAGATATATTAAAGGAATAGTCTCAGGGCTGTTTATGTTACAGTAAACGCTTTAAACGGGAGGATGTCTAAAGTCCTCCCTAAAGTTCTGTGTGAATTCCTTATAATATAAAACCTAATGACTATAAAAGGGTAGGCCTATTCCTTCAGGGGTGCAGTGCAGAACTGTAACATCACAAAAATTAAATGCAGAACTGTAACATCACAAAAATTAAGTGCAGAACTGTAACATCACAAAAATTAAGTGCAGAACTGTAACATCACAAAAATTAAGTGCAGAACTGTAACATCACAAAAATTAAGTGCAGAACTGTAACATCACAAAAATTAAGTGCAGAACTGTAACATCACAAAAATTAAGTGCATAACTGTAACATCACAAAAATTAAGTGCAGAACTGTAACATCACAAAAATTAAGTGCAGAACTGTAACATCACAAAAATTAAGTGCAGAACTGTAACATCACAAAAATTAAGTGCAGAACTGTAACATCACAAAAATTAAGTGCAGAATTGTAACATCACAAAAATTAAGTGCAGAACTGTAACATCACAAAAATTAAGTGCAGAACTGTAACATCACAAAAATTAAGTGCAGAACTGTAACATCACAAAAATTAAGTGCAGAACTGTAACATCACAAAAATTAAGTGCAGAACTGTAACATCACAAAAATTAAGTGCAGAACTGTAACATCACAAAAATTAAGTGCAGAACTGTAACATCACAAAAATTAAGTGCAGAACTGTAACATCACAAAAATTAAGTGCAGAACTGTAACATTGCAAAATTAAAATTATACATACAGTATATAAATATATACAAAACATTGTAATATTTCCTATGGAAAATAAATTAAATTGCAACACCCTTTCATTTTGGAAAGAGTGAGGACTTTATAAAATGCTACACTTTTTATATTAAAAAGTGAGGAAAAACAAAAATGAAATAACAAATAAAACGTAAATTAATTATAGGTAATCTAAGATGGGTTTTGTGGCCTTTCCTTGGCCACAGCTCAAACTATTACTATTACAAGGGTTTTGTGGCCTTCCGTTGGCCACAACCCAAACGATTACAAGGGTTTTGTGGCCTCCCCTTGGCCACAGCCCAAACTATAACAAGGTTCTTGTGGCCTTCCATGGCCACAGACCAAACTATTACAAGGGTTTTGTGGCCTACCTTGGCCACAACCCAAACAATTACAAGGGTTTTGTGGCCTCCCCTTGGCCATAGCCCAAACAATTACAAGGGTTTTGTGGCCTACCTTGGCCACAACCCAAACTATTACAAGGGTTTTTGGCCTACCATGGCCACAACCCAAATTATAACAAGGTTCTTGTGGCCTTCCATGGCCACAGACCAAACTATTACAAGGGTTTTGTGGCCTACCTTGGCCACAACCCAAACAATTACAAGGGTTTTGTGGCCTACCTTGGCCACAACCCAAACAATTACAAGGGTTTTGTGGCCTCCCCTTGGCCACAGCCCAAACAATTACAAGGGTTTTGTGGCCTACCTTGGCCACAACCCAAACTATTACAAGGGTTTTTGGCCTACCATGGCCACAACTCAAATTATAACAAGGTTCTTGGTCCTTCCATGGCCACAGACCAAACTATTACGAGGGTTTTGTGGCCTACCTTGGCCACAACCCAAACAATTACAAGGGTTTTGTGGCCTCCCCTTGGCCACAGCCCAAACAATTACAAGGGTTTTGTGGCCTACCTTGGCCACAACCCAAACAATTACAAGGGTTTTGTGGCTCCCCTTGGCCACAGCCCAAACAATTACAAGGGTTTTGTGGCCTACCTTAGCCACAACCCAAACTATTACAAGGGTTTTTGGCCTACCATGGCCACAACCCAAACTATAACAAGGTTTTTGTGGCCTTCCATGGCCACAGACCAAACTATTACAAGGGTTTCGTGGCCTCCCCTTGGCCACAACCCAAACTATTACAAGGGTTTTGTGGCCTTCCGTTGGCCACAACCCAAACGATTACAAGGGTTTTGTGGCCTCCCCTTGGCCACAGCCCAAACTATAACAAGGTTCTTGTGGCCTTCCATGGCCACAGACCAAACTATTAAGGGTTTTGTGGCCTCCCCTTGGCCACAACCCAAACTATTAGAAGGGTTTTGTGGCCTCCCTTGGCCACAGCCCAAACAATTACAAGGGTTTTGTGGCCTACCTTGGCCACAACCCAAACAATTACAAGAGTTTTGTGGCCTCCCCTTGGCCACAGCCCAAACAATTACAAGGGTTTTGTGGCCTACCTTGGCCACAACCCAAACTATTACAAGGGTTTTTGGCCTACCATGGCCACAACCCAAATTATAACAAGGTTCTTGTGGCCTTCCATGGCCACAGACCAAACTATTACAAGGGTTTTGTGGCCTACCTTGGCCACAACCCAAACAATTACAAGGGTTTTGTGGCCTCCCCTTGGCCACAGCCCAAACAATTACAAGGGTTTTTGGCCTACCATGGCCACAACCCAAACTATAACAAGGTTCTTGTGGCCTTCCATGGCCACAGACCAAACTATTAAGGGTTTTGTGGCCTCCCCTTGGCCACAACCCAAACTATTACAAGGGTTTTGTGGCCTCCCCTTGGCCACAGCCCAAACTATTACAAGGGTTTTATGGCCTCTAATGGCCAGAGACCAAACAGCATAAAAACAGTACAGGATTCAAAGCCCCAAGCCCTCCAGATCTACCTGTGGAGGAGTAACATTTACTCCACTAAAACTACGGGTATTGACTAGTCTGAAGTGGTAGGAGGTTTGAATACAGTACAAACTCTTTCAACCAAACAACATAACATGGAAGTACAGTACATTTCAATTAACTCACCAACGTAGAAGTCATTTTAATTAAAACATAAATCATTAACAAAACAAAACATGACGAAACTCCAAAACAACATTAGTAAACCAGCATTTAAAAATTGGTGACATAAAATTTACACAGATAAATAATGAGCAAAAGTTAATAACTTTACTTTAATAACATAAATTTCCTATACCTAAGGGGAGTCGAACTGATTGAAATAACTTTAACCAAACTTGAGAAGCTAACCTCTTGAACTTTTATATTTAAATAGGTCTTGAGTAACCTTTCTCTTCCTAAATTCCTATTTCATTCTTTTCAATCCATTTCACATGGTTTAAAACACAGTTTATCAAAAAATTTGATCTATAACACAAATTTTTCTCCGGCCCCCCCCAGTATATGGAAAAACCACAACATGGTATCGTATGTGATACCTTTATTTCATAATTAAATATAAATTATTAATTAATTGAATTAATTATCTATACAAAATTGGCTCGGGATTGTTGACATAGCCTAATGGGAATGAAATGATTGCCATACATACATGGAAACCGTATGTAGGCGTCGGTCTGCATAACCACGTGAAACCTTCATTTATTTCACGTGAAACGAAATCTTCCATTCGCTAACCCATGCAAAAACAAGGGAGAAAGAGTCAACAACCTTTGCAAAATCAGCAATTTATACAGAAATATGAAGATATATTAAAGGAATAGTCTCAGGGCTGTTTATGTTACAGTAAACGCTTTAAACGGGAGGATGTCTAAAGTCCTCCCTAAAGTTCTGTGTGAATTCCTTATAATATAAAACCTAATGACTATAAAAGGGTAGGCCTATTCCTTCAGGGGTTAATAAGTGATTGCCTATATTAGTAACAAAGTGTTAATTCGTCGTGTAACTCCATCGTGGCGGCCCTACACCGAAAAAGATCGTAACGCCCAACATCGAAGTAAACTAAGATCCATCAAAATTAAGGTGAGGTAATTTCATTTTCATTTTCTCTAGGGCGTCTAAAATCCCGACGCTAAAATTACCATAAACAATTAAATATAAAGAGGTCCTTTAAAGACCTACATATTCATAACTCTCTAACGAAAATATATAGGGCTTTTGTCGTTCACTCTCCACTGAAATCTGCTGGACATTTCCAACGGATGAGGGTAACAGGCAATCAACCCAATGCCCTATATAGTTTTTCACAATAACGTCTTCTTAATATGTTAGCCATTTGGTATTTTAGAGGCACGTGGGTAGGGTTGACCGTTGTTTAACCTCTTCTTTCTCCTCTTCAGAGGTGTTACCGACGGGGGTGATGGCGTCTTCAATTGTGTCACGTGCGACGCATGTTCCAGGTCTTTTAACCTTTTCAGATTTCCTATCATTGTTTTGGGGACATTTATTTGCCTTGCTTTAATATGCTTCCATCCTGATGGTGAGGGCCTATCCCACTTTCTCACCAGATCATGGACGATGTCTACGATATTCGATCCCTGTCGCTTTGCTCCTTCCACAATGCTCTCACCTGTATCGGTCCATTCTATGGCGGGGTCCTCATTCAATAGATTATAAAGACTTGAACCTTTATTCCTCAATGTATGTGGGAGGGTGCTTTTTAATACATGCTCGATATGTTGTGTGATCGACCCATTAATCTTTGGTTGGTCAGCTCTATCGTCGGACACAGGTCCTATGTCACCATGTCCATCGTTCCCCGCCCGTGCTGTGCCTAATAACTACGGGAATCTCTGTCGGGTTCTTATAATTTTCGTATTCATGAAGAAATTTCTGCAGAGCTTCTTGGTATAAGATTCTTTTCTCATCAGGTTTTTTTCACTCTTTAATAGGGTTAACAATTCGCTTTCCATTCTTTTAAGCCTGCTTTTATGGGGACCTAGATCCGTGTCTGGATTCTTTGAACTTTGCAGTGAAGCATACACCTCGTGTGGAATCACTACCACTTTCTTCATTATATTAATCTAGTCAGTAAAGGACTAACTGAAAATAAGATGAGGAGGAATAACCCTCCTCTTTGTACAATAATTCGTTTTTTCTACCCTACAGTTTGACTTTTACGAGCGAGTGCACGTATTTTGTTCTTGTAACGGCGTAGGCGAGCCTTCTGAGGTGGTTTCATTGATACATTGCAATTTATAACGTTAAGACAGATTTCACAGATGCATTTTAAAAAGTCGGAGTCGATATTTTTAGCAAACATCTGCTGCATTGCCCGGGGCAGTCGATGATAGATTTTTATTAATTCACAGTATTTCTTTAGCCTCTTTGTAATTCTGGAATATACACCGTTTCAGGCTCGTTTGGAAATATATTCGTTCTTAGAAGCACCCTAAACGTGTTTCGCGGATGAAGGTCGCAAAGCAAATATCCGTAACGCGGGCTTGTAGCTTCTTTATAAACTTCCAAAAACTCCTTACGCTGATTCGGGAACATTTGATTGGCTAATGCCCCAATTTGTGATACCTCTCTACGTTGCGCGAATAAGACTAGATATTGTGTATTTAACGACACATCACGCATGTATCTATTTTTGAAAAATAGATTCTGATTGATGAAGAACACGCTTATGTTAAGATGGTGGGATAATACTGTAAATGTCTCGGCAAACGTTTTATCCATCTCCAACATGAGATCGTCAATTACAATGACTGTATGTTCATTTCCCTTTAACGAATTGAAAATTATTTATATTAAGGTTTCCACCAAGTTCACAATACTGGCTGTTATCAAACGTTTCAGCATAACTTTAGGAGTCTAATGGTATATGTTATTATTTGCGCAATTGCGTATTTATAATGTTATAGGCTTTTAAAGAAATTATTTTCTTAACTCCATTTTGGTCATAATTTTTTGAATGACGTCATCATAAGTGTATCTACTTGGGTGGAAAAATCACATTTGGCTACAAAAATGAGGTATGCGGCTACAGTGTTTTCCGTTTTCTTCATTAGTTGGTTTTCCAATATGGTGTGTGAAGGATGTGGTTAGGTAAGTTAGGTAAGTTAGGTTAGGTAGGTTAAGTGGGTTAGGTTAGGTTCTCTAGCAATTTGGACACTGGAATGCATTTTTCTAGTAGTATTTGATGTGCAATGTTAAAATCTGGCCTTCATTTTATGGGGAAATGAACCAAAATATGTTAAAACTTTCAAGTCTCATAACTTTTGATTGGTTCATTTTCGCATAAAATGAAGATTTGAACAAAGCACATCATACACTACTAGGAAAATGTATTTTGGCGTCAAAATTGGGTGGAAACCCTAATGTAAATATTTACCAACGAATTAACGTCATATACACTTTTGTGGAACAAAATATCATCTTGGTACTCGTTGAACACTGATTGATACGTCGAATAGCACCATATAACTTTATGCACAAATTTTGAGAACATCTCTCCCTTTTCTTTAATGATTTTAAGCATAAACACAGTTTTACCACATCCTGTAGGTCCAGATATAATACATGTGGATGGGCTCGTGAACCTGAATTTTTCTACAGAATCCATTTCTAACACGTCACACTCTTAAGTGGGTCATTTACAAAATATAATAAATATTTAAGTGATGACCCTTATATTTACAGTCTTGCTTTTCTCTTCTCCCACAGAGCCGTGAATGACGATGAGGTACAGCACCCCCATCATCGATATTACAGATGACCCGACGACAGTGTAGTTGTGATCACAGAATCCATCCCCGCTGATGAATCCTCACCAGCGATACCTGTAGCACGCGCCAGTTCAAAGCGGAGGCATGATGAAGAGCCCACCACGTCAGGTATAAAGCGCGCCAGGATTGCGCCGGTTGTTAGACCACCAGCAATAGAGCCCCAACCTTCTACGTCTTACGACACAACCCCCACAATAGTACCTTCCTCAAATATACCCCCTTATTCCTGTTCAATTCCGGGTACATCCTCCACAGCGGCAGCAGCTTCTCGTTCTGTAGAGGATGGTATAACATTCGAGTTGGTGAGCACCGCTACCCCCACCCCAGTCTTGATTAGAAATCGGTATATAGTCAGGGTTGATCCTAGATCCATGTATATCAATGGTGTTGAACACGGAGTACGACGCATAGTTGAACGTATTGTAGAGTTTGCCCTTCAGAACCGTGACAAACGTAAAATCAGGACGAGGCTGTCCTTCGGATTCGGGTCAGATGACGGTGATGTAGATAATTTTTGGGTAGTAATACCGTTCAGACGCTTAGCAGCTGACGATATAGAGTATATATTAGGCTGTATAATGCATACCTCTCAAAGTACTATAGCCTTCAATATGGACAACTTCACGGTAAATATTGACCGTGTATTCCGTGTTGCGGGTCATAGTGCCACACCTTACACACTTAACTTCAATTCTCAGGCTATTTATAGACGGCATATAAACGTCGATCGTGGTTGCGGCTTTATAGCAGTAGTCTTAGCTCGTATGTTTACTGTACTAAATACACGGACCCAAAAAATTTGGTTGCCTAGTCTACGGTAGTGGAGCGTGCCTGTAAACTAGCTGTAGACTGTAAACTTGAGTTTCATTGTAATATGGGTCCTGAGGAGCTGAGAAGGGTAGAACAGAAAATGAATGTTCGTATAGTTGTATTTGGAATGGATGATCGTCGTAGAATTGCGTATGTTTTTAAAAGCTGTGTGAGAGATCGTACAAGACCCCTACTTATTTTAGGACTATCAGGGACAACGTATCTCCCCATCCGTAATATAAGAGGCCTTTACGCGAGTTACACTACAGCAGCAGACCGGGGTATACATAAAGCATGCCCGCAACACGGGTGAAGTACCCATTAAGGTTAATGGTCGTGTTTTTGGGTTGATGGTCTAAGTGAAAACCGTGCCACTGGTGAGAAGACTGTGTACTCCTTTAACGGTTGCTGGTGGTACGGATGCCCCCGTCCTGAGTGCGGAATCACCGGAGATATCCACGGTAGATCTCCTGCCGACAGTCTTGCGTGGACCCGCACCCGCGATCAACTTATAGGCTCCCAGTTCACTCACAAAGTCTTGTGGGAGCATGAGTATGATGCACGAGTGGAAACAGATGGAGAGTACCGTGAAGAAATAAACACGATCAAACGTTCAATGGTGTTGGATCCTCTCAAATGTGGTGATAGTTTGTTCGGAGGACGTACAAATCCCTTCAAGCTATACTTTCCGCCTACGGAAGGCGTGAAACTCCATTACTACGACTTCTGTTCTTTATATCCCTACGTGATGAAGAACAATCCGTACCCCGTGGTGCACCTGAGAAACTGGTGGGACCTGACCTGCCCACCATTGAGGTGTTCTCAACAAATTTGAACGGGTACTATTTCGGCCTTTCTTTCGTAGATGTGCTCCCCCCACACGATTTATGGATGCCGATCTTACCCGTCGTTATCGATCACAAGCTCATGTTTCCCTTGTGCGTGAAGTGCGCAGAGGAGAATAATGGGGAATGTAATCATACAGCTAACTAGCGTAAGATCAGAGGTGTATATACAAGTCCAGAGCTGGATCTAGCTGTTCGCCATGGCTACAGAATATTGAAGATACATGAGGTGTGGAGGTTTCAGAAGCTACCCAACCTTTTCACGCCATATATAAACGCTTTTTTGAAGGATAAAGTCGAAGCATCAGGGTATCCACGAGGAGTTGATACCGAAGATGAAAAATCGGCCTACATTCAACGTTACCGTGACCGTGAAGGTATACAGCTTGACCGTTCCCAAATTGTAAAGGACCCTGGCAAGCGCTCAGTGCAAAGTTGTGTCTAAACAGTTTTTGGGGAAAATTTTCACAGAATACCTGCAAAGGGAGCGTTCATTTGGCACAAAGTTATAGTGAAGTCTGGGATTATGCCAACGCTCCCGATAAAGAGGTCATGGAGATTGTGAATGTAGGTAATACTTACATAATAAAGTACAACAATACCGAATTGGCCACAGACACCTCACGGGTTATAAACATACCTGTGGCCAGCTTCACAACGGCCTAAGCACGCATCAAACTTTGGGGCCTATTGCATTCTCTTGGGCGGACGGTTTTGTACGCCGATACAGGTAGTGTGATATTCACAGAGTGGAAGGGTGAATACATGCCTCCTATTGGTGAATTCTTCGGGGAGTTGACTGATGAGATCAAGGATGAGTATGGAGACATCGCATACGCAGCCTCTTTTGTCTCAACAGGGCCAAAAACTTATGGGGTACGGGTGAGGGTGGGGGAGGATATGAAATATATCGTGAAGGCCAAGGGTATCACGCTCAACCAGGCGAATCGGCGGGCCATTAACTTTGATTCGTTGAAGGATCTAGTGCGCTTGATGAATGATGAGGGCGATCGGCCGCCCCAACTAACTGTAGGTACCCACAATTTTCTGGCGCAGAAGCTGGGGGGCGTGAAGGAACTTATAGGTGTTACGGCACACCTTTGTACCCCTAGGAAACGTTACCAGGTGCCTGGTACCTATGATACCGTGCCCTTTGGATACCATAATCTTTGATATGGCTATTGTTAACTTATTTATTACACGTACCTGTAAATATATACCTTGAATATTTCGTTTATTAAATAAATCGTGTTTCAATTAGCGTTTCACTTTCTCCTTTGTGTATGTGTGTGTGTACACAGGAGAAAATTCTAAGCTCCGCCCAGCGTGTGTACACGAGAAAGTTCTAAGCTCCGCCCACTGTAAGATCAGCCACGTGACGCCCTGGATCTCAGACGTGTATTCTCCCGTGTAGACAAAAAATAGTAATGGCTACCTTTAATATTGCGTGTTCGATGTTTATGAAGTGGAATTCGGTAAAGTGCCAAGATGTGGTGGATACTGAAAAACTCCCTATTCCACCCTTCTTTGATACTTTTAAGGCTACATTGAATCGTGCGAAGGAGCAAGAGGTACAAATACTCTACGGCTATTCTGGCGAGAGCATTGTAGGATTTCGTGGTACAAGTGATGTACTGAGCTATGTTGTAAGACTAAACTTTATAAAAGCTTACATACACCGTGAAGTAGAAGAAACAACACGTGCAGAAGGGAAGCAACGGATATGGATAGCGAGTCTTGTTGATGAGTGGTTGACAAGCGAAGCGATATTATGTCATGTTGCATCATACCGGATACTCGTACCCTGCGACTGAGAATGTAAATCTTGTCATCCTGGCGAAT